>APFE031628052.1:176723-234725 GCA_000404065.3 Pinus taeda | reverse complement strand
TGGAAGAGGAGAAGGATCACGATGAGGAGGAAGCGAAGGAGGAGGTGGACGTGGACATGGAGGAGTTGTGGGTGGAGGAGGAGGAGGTCAAGGTTGTGGAGGGGATGGTGGAGGTGGGGGAGGTAGTGGACAGATGAGGTGGAGGATGTGGATGTGGATGAGGAGGAGGTGGCAGACACGGAGGAGATGGTGTAGGAGGAGTTAGGGGTAGAGGTAAATGAGGAGGATGACGATGAGGAGGTGGGGGTGGAGGTGGAGGAGAAGGAGGAAGTGTAGGCGGAAGCAGAGGTGGTGGAGGTGGAGGATGAGGAGGGGGGGTGGAGGAGGAGGTTGTGGAGGGGATGGTGGAGGTGGAGGTGAAGGTGGAGGAGGTGGAGGCAATAATGGAGGGGGAGGAGGGGGAGGAAGAGGAGGAGGGGTTGGAGATTGAGATGGTGGAGGTGCATGATGGGGTCGGGGTTGAGGTGGTGGAGGATGAGGTAGAAATGTAGATGGAGGTGGTGGTGGAGCAGGAGGTGGAGATGGAGATGGAGGAGGAGTTGGAGGTGGAGGAAGAGGAGGAAAAAGTTGAGGAGGATTAGGTGGTGGAGGTCGAGGTGGTTGAGGAGGAGGTGGAAGTGGGGGTGGAGGAGGAGGTCGAGACGGAGATGGAGATGGAAATGTAGGAGGTGGAGGTGGATGTGGAGGAGTAGGACGAGGAGGAGGAGGAGGAGGAGGGTGGAGGTTGAGGTGGTGGAGGTGGAGGTTGAGGAGGGGGTGGCGGTTGAGTTGGTGGGGGTGGAGATGTAGGAAGAGGAGGTGGTGGAGGAGGAGGATGAGGATGAGGTGGAGGTTGAGGTGGTGGAGATGGAGATGGAGATGGAGATGGAGATGGAGGAGGAGGTGGAGATGAGGAGTAGGAGGTGGAGTTCGAAGAGGAGTAGGTGGTGGAGGTGGAGGTAAAGGAACAGGAGGTGGTGGAGGAGGAGGATGAGGACATGGTGGAGGTTGAGGTGGTGGAGGTGGAGGAGTGGGTGGAGGTTGAGTTGTGGAAGTGAAGGTGTAGGAAGAGGAGGTGGTGGAGGAGGTTGCGAAGGAGGAGGCAGAGGAGGGGGTGGTGGTGGACGAGGTGGAGGTCAAGGTGAAGGAGGAGGGGGTAGAGGTGATGGTGGAGGTGTAGATGGAGGTGGAGGAAGTGGGGTAAGGGGTGTGAGGTTGAGTTGGATGAGGTGGTGGGGTGGTTTGGAGGTTGAGGTGGTGGAGGATGTGAAGGTTGAGGTGCTGGTGGAGGAGGAGGTGCTGGAGGAGGAGGTGGAGATGGAGATGGAGGAGGAGCTAGAGGAGTAGAACGAGGATGAGGAAGTGGAGGAGGTGGAGAATAATGTCATCCTAGAAATAGTTAATATGTGTAGTATTGCACAACAACCTTGCTATTAAAGTTAACAAGGGTTACATTTAGATGCAAAATAAAAATACTAGGGGAGTGTGGAGGTGGTGGAGGAGGAGGAGGAGGTGGATGGCAAGGTGGAGGTGGCGGGGGATGGCATGGAGGTTGAGTTTATGGAGGGTTGGAGAAGGTGGAGGTGGTGATGGAGGAGGAGGTGGAGATGTAGGTGGAGGTGGAGGAGTAGGAGAAGGTGTCGGAGGTGGAGGTGGTCGAGGAGGATGTGGAGGTGGAGGTGGAGGTGGAGGTGAAGGTGGAGGAGGAAGAGGAGGTGGATGCGGAGGTGGAGGCAAAGGATGAGGCTGAGGCAGAGGTGGTGAAGGAGGTGGAGGTGGTTGAAGAGTAGGTGGTGGAGGAGGAGGAGGAGGTGGTGGAGGAGAAGGTGGACATGGTGATGGAGGAGGAGGTGGAGGAGTAGGAGAAGGAGGAGTTGGTGGAGGCAGTGGAGGATGAAGTGGACGTTTAGGTTGTGGAGGTTGTGGAGAAGATGGAGGTGGAGGTGGAGTTGGTGATGGAGGAGGAGCTGGTGGAGGCGGAGCTGGTGGAGGAGGTAGATATGGAGATGTAGGTGGAGATGGAGAAGTAGGAGGGGGTGGTGAAGGTAGGGGTAATCGAGGAGGAAATGGAGCTGGAGCTGGAGCTGGAGGAGGAGAAGGAGGTGGAGGCAAAGTCAGTGGAGGAGGCAGAGGTGGTGGAGGAGGTGGAGGTGGAGGAAGAGTAGGTGGTGAAAGAGTAGGTGGTAGAGGAGGAGGAGGAGGAGGAGGAGGAAGTGGGGGAGGAGGAGGAGGCAAAAATGAAGGTGCTAGAGGTGGAGGAGGAGAAGGAAAATGTAGAGGTGGTGGAATAATAGGTGGCAGAGGAGGATGTCGAGGAGGAGAAGGAGGACTAGGAGGTGGAGGAGGAGGGGGTGGAGGAGAAGGAGGAGGAGGAGGTGGAGGTGGTGGAGATATGAAAGTTAATTTAAGATTCATTTCTTGAATATAAATATTATACTATCAATATCTCCACTACTGTTGGAAACAAAAGCTAGAGTCTCATGAATCTAGAACGTATCTCTTCATATACCTAATATCCTACTATTGAATGATAAGTAATTCATTTAGGAAGCTTTCCTCTATGCAAAAATATAGTCATTCAAGTACATGAAATTTCCTTAATGTTTAGATCTCATATCTTGGCCAAGAATTTGAAGCATTTTTCAAGTTTAAAATTTTGGTTTTATTTTGTTAACAAAATATGTTAGTCCCTTAAAAACTTGTAGTTCTCATTTTATTATTTAATGAGACATTTGTTTGGGAATGACCCGTTCCATCTAATTATCATTGATTTAAAAAGTGTTGGGTTAAAGTTAACATAGTTTCTTGAATAAAAGGCCTTATGTTCTTCTTTTTTATATTTACTTGAGGAACATAGGATATTAGGAATCATATATGGATTTGTTTATTTTTTGGGTATTCCACATATTTTACGTAATTATTATTACTTCTTAATATATCTAATCATTTAATGAAAAATATTCAATTTCAAGTTTAGTTCCTTCCATGATCAAAGCTTCTTCACCTTTTAGATAATCCATTATTTATCTTGTATTTTATTTCAAAATATTAATTAGGAAAGGGAAATATGTTCTACTTGGTTATTTGCATGAAACAATGACATTTTCTCTCGCTTCCTATGTGGTCATTATAGGGGATCTATTGTCGTGGGAACAACATTCCTTTAATGAAATTATACTTTTGAGCAAAAGGCTAAAGTTTAAATTTTTTTGTTTATTTTGTTTAAAAAAATTGTTAGTCCCTTGAACACGTATAGTGCTCCTTTTATTGTTTAATGAGCCATTTGTTTGGGAATGACTGGATTCATCTAATTATCATTGATTTAAAAAGTGTCGGGTTAAAGTTAACGTTGTTATTGAATAAGAAGCCTCATGTTTTTTATTTTATTTTATTTTACGTTTACATGAGAAACATAGGATATTAGGAATCATATATCGCCTTGTTTATTCTTTGGGTATTCCACATATTTTGCAAAATTATTATTACTTTTTTATATATCTAATCGTTTCATGAAAAAAAATTAATTTCTAGTTCACTTTCTGGCATGACCAAAGCTTCTTCGCTTTTTAGATAATCCAATATTTATCTTGCATTTTATTTTAAAATATTTATCAAGAAAGGGAAATATGTTCTACTTGGTTATTTGTATGGAAAAATGACCTATGCTCCAGCTTCCTATGTGTTTGTTGTAGGGGATCTATTGTCATGAGAGAAACATTCCTTTAATGAAATTATACTTTTGAGGGAAAGGTTAAAGGAGAAATACATGGAATTAGTGGAGGTTGATAGATTGTTTAATGTAATATGATTTTTGAAGTTGAAATCGCTTGATTATTTTGTAACATGTTATACTAAGTAATGAACATTTTTCTTTGCGGGCTATATTTTTGAACTCGAAAATTGTGGATTTATAGTGAGTTTGTCTTAATAGATTTTTTTATCATATAGGAAATTAGCCTTTAATTACATATTTTATCATTTAGCCAATCTTATTGCGCATTTTCTGTAATTTCAAAAAATTGTGTATTGATGAACAATTATTACAGTTTTGACTAAAGAAGAAAACAATATAGTTACACACCAATGAGTTGATAAACTTATAGATGGTGATGAACGACCAAATCCTAAAGATGTTGGCTTTTTTCAAGGGGAGTAATTGGATAATTATTTTTCTATTAGAAAACTAATGCACAAGAAGGAAAAAATAACTTGATGTAAGGACTCATTGAGTGATTCACCTATAATTTACAATATTTTATAATTAAGTGAATGATTCACTAATATTTTACAAGATTTTTCAATACATTGAAAGATTCACCAAAATTTTACAATATTTTATATTTTAGTAAAATATTCCAAAAAATTTGATATATAGTTGTTGTAGTGTAGTAGACAATGACTATTGGTTACTAGTACAAATCAAAACAAAAAATCACACGAATGTACGGAACATACGAATAGAAGAAGAGAAGCTATGTAGAAGAGAACCAAAAAAGTGTTACTTTATATTATATTCTCTTCATAAGCCAATCACAATAGATACAATGATGCATACATTACCATATATATACTATGTCAAGATGGTCACAACAATTTAATTGTGAAAAGAAATTTAACCTATCTAACTTAGACTGTTAACTCAACTAGAGAGTTGATGGACTTTATGATATCAATTCTACAGTTGTTTGGGATGGTCAACTAAGTCGACTAGCCCATCCAACATCTCCCCTTCCCTTAATTCCTTATTTGTGACAAAGAAGGGAAGATTTGGAGTCTTACAAAAAATTTACAAAATTTGATACATCATAAATTAGAAAATGTAAATGCTTAGAATGAAATGAAAGTTATTCCAGAAGGGTGGTTGGCTAATTAGCAGATCTAGTTTCGTGGTCAACTAGAACTTGTTGAATTACATCTACAGGATTTAAAATGTGAATTCATCTTCTTTTCCCTTCCCTCGGCAACAAATTGGAACATTCAACTTCATTTCATGAGTGTCATGTTGTTTTTCTGAAGAGAGACCACATCCTAAAATCTTGGCTCAAAGAAATTGAATTTATGTTGTCAGATAGATGACCAAGATGATTGTACTATTGTATGTATTGGCAATGAAGTCACAGGGAATGTTTTTTGATAGGTTGTTGGTGTAAGTAATTGAATATAATTATCATATAGACCATTTTCTTACAACTATACCTTCATAGGTATCAAACGTTTTTAAGTATTTCAAATATTACAGCTTATCGGCTAGTGATATGTGCACTAACAATTATTGATCAACTAGTAATTGGTGTTCCAATTGTTGCACTTTATTAACAATTCCATGCAAATAATCAATAACATTGGCAGATTCTCATGAGTAGATTTTTCTTGAGGTTAAGTTACCTGTTTGGAGCACAATTCTCAAATTAGAAATTATTGACTTTATATATGATTACATGTGGATGAAAGTTATATTGGGAAAATATTAAAAATATTTGGCTTTGTAATATAATGTTTTTCTCACTCTTCCTTTTCTGAGGAAAATTCTTGGTGAGCCTTTCGAATTATGGTGGATATATTTTTATTCCATTGAACTATCACTTTATCTTGAACTTTGTTGACATGAGTAGTTAGTTACTCACTCTGGTCGACCAACTATTGTACGAACTATTGGATTGCAATAAGTGGATCATAAATTCTACTTCGATTGTTGGTGTTAAGTTTTTCTATTTCTTGGATTTATCATTCTATCTAAATATATCTTTTTTCTTGTTTTCTCTCCTAAATCTTTCTACTCTCCAACATCCTTCTTCTGAAAAATTTCATGGTTTTTCTGATGTAATTTTCTAGCGCTTCAAATATCTTTTTTATCTCAAGCATGCCTTAGGTCAGGTGATGGGCCTCTAAATTAGACATAAATTAAGGCCCATATGACCATCCTTCAACACATTAAACCTCTCTTTTAACTTGAATATGTTCATTAGGAAGGTTTATGGATAATTTCATATTTGTGTCTAATATTATTTATTTTTGTGGAATAATCTAGGGGTTGATTTTTATTAGCCTTCTTGTGGAGAGAACTCATATTTTTGGAGCTCCACTATTATTTTTTGCATGGAAGTAATTGTATTTATTTAAATAATGAAGATTGATACCATGTTTAGCTTTTGAGTCTTCTTATCCTCCATGGGACTCTGAGTTTCTTTGGGCTTGGCCATCCTAGGAGGCTTAGAGCCTTTTTAATCATTTACGTTTCTTCCTTTCACTTATTAATCACATGTATCTTTTGTTCTTTTTTTTTTTTTTTCTATTTTTGCATTTAGTATTGATGATTTCTTGTTGTAGGATTGGGTTAGATGTTTGAAGTAATTTATTTTTCAGGATCAAAAGAATCATTTCATCCTTGTAACATCTTTGTAAGGTCATAGTAATCATTGAATTGCTTGAATTAGTTATCTTATTCCCAAATTTAAATTTCTGGAAGACCTTTGTGCCAAATAACAATAAAGTTCTACTATTTTTTAGAGCATGCTAATGAGTCTCAATCAATTTGATTCAACTTGCATAAGATCATAAAAATATTCTAGCTAATAACAAAAATTACCCCATTACATTTTCACTTGATTAGGTTAGGCATTTGATATATTTACTAGCTCATTAGTTCTCGAATTTCTACATTTTAGACTAGTAATTTTCTGCCATTTTTTCCTATGGCTTAAGAGAGGTCTTTTTGAGGGATTCCACTTGGAATTGGGATCTAAAACATCCTAGTAAATAAAATAAAAATTCCCATACAATTCTAATTTGATTTTCTTGGTCATTCAGTGAATTATAGTCTCCTATAATAAATCTCTTGTAGGAACAACAATATCTCCTATAACAAACCTCCAATAATTATATACTTACCCAGATATGCTCAAGAAGATTAGTTATTCTCCCTTAGGGTTGAATCAAGAACCCTAGACTCTAAGTCAATGATCAGGGAAGACTAAATACCACTTAGGACTTTCCTCTTTACCCATGCAAAACATTGATTTGGGCTAATTGACAAATTTATGAAATGCAGAATACAATGATGACTTTCACATCCAATGAAATCCGTTAATGGACCTAAACTCTTTGAAATGTAATGATTTAAATTTACTTTGGTGTGCCCTAACTAGATGTCAAGAAGCATAGATCTTCAGTAGAAGAGGACCAACAATGTATTGGAAAGAAAAGCATGTGTATACTCTTATTGATGTTGATTTCATAGTTGATGTAGATGTCCAAGTTGAAAAGTTTGGTATTGGACACATGTGGACTATTGGATGGTAGCGTGAGATTCGACCAAGTTGGCCCTAAAGGTATCACCATTGAAGGACTATGGTGTCTTCTAAATGAGGTATATATTAAAGGTGATTAAGGTTCGACCAACTGGGAAGAGAATTTCTACAACCCAAGTTCATTGTGGGAGAAGGATGTGTTACCGTGATAGGAAGATTGCCTCATGCCCTATGTTTGTCTTCATTAGAGCAGTGCAAGAGGAAAATAGTGGGAAGAAGTTCCTAGGCAGCTGAGGAGCAACAACAGGTTAGAAGACTCAAAAATGCCTTTTTCTTGAAGGATTATGTAGCATCTAGTGAGCATGAAGTCCATATGTGTTGGTTGTATATGGTCTTATGATTAACTAGATGGAAGATTGGAGAAACGAGTTCAATGGCCTAAAGGAGTTGGTTTATTTATACAGGATAGACCCTAGAATGGAAGCAAAGGACCCATATTGTATTCATGACATGAAAAAGTAGTTTTGATTGAGTTCCATATCATCTAGATTATCAATGTATCTTTTCCTTGTATTGATGTACTAGTGTATGTATGATGGATATTATTGCTAGTAAGAGAGCCCCGACCTATGTTATAAATTGATAATACAACAAAGTTGGGTTGTAAAAATTATAAAAATTTGTCTATATTTTATGCACTAATAGGTTTATTGTTGTATATCATTTCAGCGTGCATGGTAGTTTTTTATGATACTTGGATTGGCAGCGTCAACGATTGTAAGATTCTATCCTAGACTCTAGTAACATGGAAAACCAAGAAAGTTCAAATTTAAAAACTTTAGTTATTTCAAGGGAAAATTGAATGTCCAATGAGGGAGGAAACATTTTTATTTGTTACATTATCATGTATATATTGATATCTGAATTATCACGACAATATTCAAATCATAGTACCTAGACATTCATCTTGACTTTACAATAATTTCAAACAATGATGTGAAATAATTACTTTCTAGAAAAATATTACAACAATAAAAAATTTTAAAAAGTGTTTAATATAAAGAAAATATATATAATGATTGAGAAATAATATCTGGCCACTAGATAATATTCATTCCTGCCTTCAATGTGCCCATTCTTTCTACAATGTTTACGAGATGTTTCGTATGAAATTCTCCATGGTTGTTTCCTAAAAAAGTAAAATGGACAAGAATCATACTCCAGTAATAAATAGAAAATTTTTATGGAAGACACAAATTAATTATGATTTATAAATACAAGTTTAATTATGAGTTTTGAGATGTTCATGATTTTTTTTTTTTTTGCCTTGGCTATGTGAAATATATCAGGTGAGTGTTTTGATGTTCATTTGAGTTTGCTAGCCATTTCATTTATATGGCTACACTAATTCCTATATTGTTCTATATCAAGGAGGACCCCTTCATTGTAAAGATTCACACATACGCAATTTTCCACTTGCCCTTTTTAGAACTTATTTAAAACGGTTTTGCAAATTTGTCAAGGCACTTACTCTAAATACATATTGATTTTAAATAAAACCTTTCAACACCCTACTACAAACATCCCAAAAACAAAAATTAATTAACACTGAATTATAAACTGGAAATAAATAAATAAATAAAAACAAAACATAAATGAAAGTCCTATTGGCAAGATGTGCATTTAATATTTCATGGCAACAAAAGCATCAGTGATGGAAAAAAATGAACCTCACAACAAAAGAATCGGGACGGAAAAATCGTGGATGAAAAAAGCATGAACCTGGCAGCAAAAACATTTACGTGACATCATTTTTCAAAAATAGAAAGCACGAGAATAGAAATTTAAAAAAAGCGAAAGCATCAACCCATCATTTTCCAAAAAGGAGAAAAGCGAGAATTGAAATTTAAAAAAACCAAAAAATAATGACTCTCAATTCAGAAATGGACGGGAGAATTCAGATGATGGCAGCTCAAGCATTTCATGCTCTCCAGTCTCGCATGGACTCTCGAGGCCTTTCATACGATGGTCATGATTTTTGCAGACTATGAGCCCAACTGGCACTGCAACATAGAGAAACCCTTCGACGATTTCCTTTCCATGAAGCGTGGGTTCGAATCCTGCAGTTCCATGGGATCTGTGTGTTCCATAGATCGGGCGTCATGGAGCTGGGATGGAGGGAGCGAAGTTTCGACGGTTTCAGAAATATAAAGTTGGCGTTCTGCAGTCTGCGTTTTTCATCGGGTGTTTGATCGGTAATTTTGATAATTTCACCTCTGAAGCTTTATATGCACTTTGTTGCTGCTAGATCATTAAGAATTTCAAGTAATTGTTAAGAATTTGCCTGGTTACAGTTATTGGATCTTGATGTTTATTTACTGATGCAGGTGCAGGGATATTTGGACAATTCTCTGATTCTTCGTTGGGATGGAAGGGAGTGCTGAGTTTGGTCTATATTTGCGATGCCATCCTCGGTTACTTAACGGCCTTCTCGCCCAATTTCTGGGTTTATTTGATTCTCCGTTTACTGAGGGGAATTAGCATTGGCGGCGTTGGGTTGTCGTCCTTCATTTTGGTAACTGAACTCGTTGGGCCGTCTAAGAGAGGACGATTTGGCATGTCGATTTTGTACTTCTTTTCCCTCGGCATAGCTCTGCTTCAACTTTCTCCTACTTTTCTGGCAGCTGGAGATATCTGTACATAGTTGCTTCGATTCCTTCAGCCTTGTATTGCCTTTTCGTTCTGCCATTTGTATCAGAGTCCCCGCGATGGTATCTCGTCAAGGGCAGCCTGGAAGATGCCATGAAAGTCATGAGATCGATGGTGGCCAAGAACGGGAAATCTCTACCGGCGGGAGTTTCGTTGGCATTGGACGGGTACAAGCACGATCCAGCAGAGCCCGAGGAACCATCGGGAAGCCCGGTGGACGTATTCAAGTCGCCCGTGACACGGACTAGGATGGTTTTAATGGCGTTCATATTCTTGGTCTGTGGTGTGGGGTACTATGGATTAAGCCTGAACGTGATAAATCTGAGTACTAATTTATATGTGAGAGTTTTCCTCAATGCAATCGAAGAAATACTCGCCTACGCCCTCACGGCGGCCATGCTCGACAAATTCGGAAGAAGGGCGATGCTCGTCTCCACCATGCTGTTGAGCGGATTGGCTTGTCTGTTGGGAAGCCTGACATCGACGGTACTCAACATTCAGGGTTCGAATCCCGATCCAACGTTGGTCATGCCCAATTGGGTTGCGAGGCACGTGGGATTCTTCATTGGCGTGCAGTTAGCGAGTGGAGTCGTCGAAATATTCGGTATGGCGGGGGTGTATAACTTGATATTGATACACACATGCGAGCTGTTTCCGACAGTAGTCCGGAATGCAGCTCTAGGTTTAATTCAATTCTATTTAATTTCATTTCAGTGTTTATTATGTTCATCTTTACTTTAGTGCAAGAGATAATTCCATTTCATAACATTGTGTTTTTGTTGGGTGCATTGTAAAAATGAAGGGTTGGTGTTGCAACGAAATGAATGAAAGAAGAAAAGAAGTGGTTGTTGTTCAGAGTCCAGTGTATCTAGCTAAAGAAACAAAATTGAATCGAATCCCAATTCCTGATATTTGTATCGGTATCTATTTCCTTTTGATTAGTTTAAACTGGGTGCTTTAGCCATTTTTATTTTGAATTTAAAAGTCAGCTTCCTCCTCAATAAATCCTATTTTTTCTTCATTGCTTCAATTGACCATTCTATGCATGTCTCACACTCTAGCTTGAACAATTTATCCTCTCCCCTAGGAATTCAAGCATCACTCGCTCTGTATTATTTGGATTTGCTTAGTTTGTAATTTTCCTATATAACACTTCTTCTTCTTTATTAGTTTAGCCCATGGTTGTGTCTTGTGTTCTTTGTTCCTTTACCCTGTGGTTTGGTTGTTGTTCTTTTCCCTTTTGGTATAACTGGTTAGTTGTGTATTGTTTTAATCATCAGCCATGGATTTAAGGCTCTATTTTCCTCAATAATTTTACCCTTGTGCCAAGTTCACAAGGCATGGATTTAAGGCTCCATTTCCCCAATAATTGTACCCTTGTGCCAAGTGTATTAGACATGGATTTAAGGCTTTGTTTCCTATTCAATAATTTTATGAGCCATGGATTTAAGCCTTTGTTTCCTCCTCAGATCTATCCACCATACCACTTGTATTAAATTGAATGAATTTTTCATTTAATGCTTTGTTTCCTCTTTAATAATGTTACTCGTTATGAATTTAATGTTTTTTTCCCTCCATTACGAGCCATGGATGTGTCCACCATACCAATGAATTTTTTATTTAATGCTCTGTTTCCCCTCCATAATTTTAACCATATCATTTCTATCCACCTACGTAAGCATGTCTCTGGATTCAGATTCAGGTTAACTACACGTCTCTGTCTATTGTGTTATGCGTCCATCGCTTTAATCCAAGGTTTTTAACATGTCAATTAAACCCACTAATAAATTTATTGGCTACTCAAACTCATTAATGGAACCAACTTTCTGCTTCTATCATCTTGCGGTTACCCTTCCTTTCTTTTGACAGATTTATTAAACTTAACAATACATACATATAGCTCTGTTCTGTGAGTTACTCTTTTTTTCTTATCATCACTGGTTTATTCAACTTTTACATCAATAATAATCCAATCCAGCTTAGCTTTTTTATAGCCCTCTTTAGCTTCAATCCCCCGGAATCAGTTACATTACAACCTTCCCCTTCTTTGGGGATTCAACGCCCCCTATCAAGTCTGGTCTAGTATTAGCTAGTCCCTCTATCATTCCTATTGTTTTTTCCTAGGATAGTTTAAGGCGCATAAATTGAAATGGCCCTCTACATCTATTGTTTTATATTTTTCACAACATCTGTTGTTTTATATTTTTCACACAGAAAATCTCTCATATGTTTTAAAATTCAAATTAATTATATCATTACATATAATCGTAATTCATAATATATATTTTTATTTAATGTATATTTTTATTTTTTGGATTGATTCAATTAATACAAGTATTTTTATTTAATTTATGATAAGGTATTAATATTATTGCATGGTGTTTTCTAGGAATGACCATAAATCACTATATACATATACATTTGAAAACTCGGAGAATGTAAGTTTATTTCATATAATGCGATCTAAAATTATTATTTGTTATTATTGTCAATTAAAAAAAATATATAACGTCTATATGATAATAATTTATTAAACTCATAATTATATAATATTAGATATACAATGGTTCATATAATATCACAATTCTAGATCAAAGTTAATAAAGAAATAAGAAATTAAATCAATAAATATATAAATTGGTATAATATTAATTATGTTTTTGACACTAACAAGAATGTTAGTTGTCAATATGAAGGACAACAATTTTTGGCTATTCAAGCAAAATTAATCCACTTCGAATGCCCTGTTGGTGTTCTATAAGATGTCAGATCCCTCTAGGCCTTGGGTCATTATCTCTTTCATGTTTCCTTATGGAAGACCAAATCTTAACCAAGGGGGATCAATTTTAATAATTATTATTATGTTTTATCAACTATTTATAATATTAATTTAAAGTTTAAAATTATATTAATGATAATTTTATACATATTGTATTACACTAATAGGGGTATTGAGTTTAGTACATTCATTTTGTTTAGTTAATGTTTTAATACATTTTAGTGATGTTTTTACAGTGTCAAAATGTTGAGCAAATAAGTTTCAATTCTATCAAATTATTATTTAGATAATAACATTTGGGTCGTAGTGTCTACAATATTCTTTATGTTAGGTTATTTTCTTCATATATTAGGGTCTTTCCTTAATGAGTATATAGTCCAAGTAATCATTTTCTTAGAATGAAACTCAATCTATAAATGATCATACCTTGTTGTAAAAATAGATTGAGTGCCAAATAAAAAATTATTGGGGCATTACTAGATTTAGCAAAATAATAAGATGTGAAAGGTTATAAGTTATTATAATATATAAGCATGTACCATCACCACAATGTTTGGAAGTTATGCTTTACATAATAATTTAGGCACAATCGAGACATATATAAATTATTGTGATTTTAGTTTGGCTTTATTAGAAGCGTCCATGTTTGTCATAACATCAACTGGTATCAAAACATGCATGGCCAAAATATTGGAGTGAGATTTTGCCAAACACACTCTCTTGTTACTATCATTTAAATTAGATTTATTTCTAGATGTATATCATTATGACTCACCATATTAAAACTAACATGAAATTAAAATGTGTTTAGATCACCATGAAGGTAACAAGCGTAGAAATAATTATCTACATTAGAAAGAAAGATAAAATGTAATAAAAAATGCAAATCATACATCAAACATCATAAAAGGATTTGAGAGTGATTTTTTTCTCCATTTGGCTACCAGGTGCATTTATGTAATTAAAAAATGATCAATGGATTATGTAAATGTATACACTTTCTAAAGTAACTAATAAAATATTGTAATGTATGAACCTCAAAACGTGAAACCAAAATTTTATGAAGCAAGAATTATCTAGTATAAGGATTTAAAGATGAATCCTTTTTATATCATGTTTTCACTATTTTTTTAAACAATTGAAAGAGAAAAATGTGATAGATCTATATACACGTCCTTTCAGTACATGGTGAAACCTAGTGCCAAAACTAGACAAGAGGACACTAGAAGTTGCTTCATGCAATTAGACTTTTGTTAAACATAAGATGGAAGGGATGTCATGGCATGTTGAATACTTAAATAAAACAAGTCATGCCACTTATTATCTAGCCCATTTACCTTGATTTAGGACAGATGCAGATGAAACAAATGTAACATTTTACTAGAATAAAGTTATTTTATATGTATTCAAATAGATATATCAAATATCTATGTGGAAATATTGCCAACTCACCAATAATGTTAAATAGAATGAGTGAGAGAAATAGAGTGTATGAGTTTCAATTATAGTTCATGACATGATTGAAGAGGAGGTTTTATAGGATCATACAAGTTTAAATGACACTATTACAATTGATGGTATGATATCCAAATAATAGAACATGTAATTAATAAAGATTGAATGGATTCAAGCAACCTAGATCAATGCAGATTTAGAAAATGTTGGATTCACAATTTTGCACACCCATATATATTAATTGAATTTAAAATATGATTAAGGAATTGTTTAAGTACGTCAAGATTGCAAAGGAACTAATTAAATATTGCAATATATGAAAATTAAAATCCTTATGAAATTGTATATAAAGTCAATCATATTTAGAACAAAGAGTTAGACATCATCACATTATAAAAAAAATTATGTTTAGATGCCCAATGATTTGAAATAAACTGAAAAGTGACATATTTAAGAACACCTTTTATACATACCTAATGAAACCTATTTCATGAATAACACTAAAAGTTTCTCCATGAAAATAGACTTATTTTAAAGCTTGGATTTGAGGGACATCATACCATAAGTAACCAGAGATCTAGAATAACGAAAATAAACCCATAATGACAATAAATTCTAGACATTAAGAGTAATTATAATTGAACAATGAAGGAAAGTGTTAAAATGAGAGAGATATTGTAACTCGAAACATAAATTAACTTTGTATGTCTTAAATGAGCTAAATCAAATATCCATGTCCAATATTTTGTAACTGAGTAATAATGTAAAATAGAGTCCAATAGATTAAGTTATTATTTATGACTTGATCAAAGATAAGTTGGCATAGGATCACATAAGCTTGAGTCATGTTATTAGAAAATATCACCTGATATCCAAGTATAAAAAGATGTAACTAATGAAGAATACTTGAATTGAAGCTATCTAGAGCAATGTACATTTTGAAAAGGTTTAATCTATAGAATTACATCTAGAATTTTATTGAAGAAAAACAAAATTAAAAAATAACTTCAAAGAAAAACATGGACCTTTTTCACTCCGTAGATTTTATTTTGTAACTAAACATAATCTTTCTAGACTTTAATTACTTGATTGTTTTGAAATACTAAAAGTATTAATTCTCTCTAGGATGTCATTCTTTGGCATAAAATAATTTTAAGAACAATATGGAATTGGTGCATTTGAGAATTATATCATTTAGAAAAAGGTGTGGGATGAACTAATATAGGTTAGTTTTCTTGATCATGATATGTTTTGGAAAAATATAACAATTCCATATAATAAAAGTTTGACAATGATTTCCAAATGACACTTTAAAGGTCTATGCATAATTATTTTTGAAGTATAAAAACAATTCCAATCATGACATAACTTCACAAGGATGGTATTTCTTAGATTTGGGCTACACTATCTTCAAATTTGTACTACACATGTCCATATTGAGGACTTATATATCTTTAATTTTTGTAAGTACATTTCCGTACTAATTAATCCCATCCAATTATCCTTAACCTTGGAAAACCAAAACCTAATTGCAACTCTTATGAAAATTCCTTTTTTTCCCAAAAGTGGGGCCAATTTAAGCTTAGAAAAGGCTGAAATCCTTCTCCACTTCAACCGTTAGATACAAAAATTATAATAAAAATATTGAAATATATATAATAGTGACACTGAAATTATGAAATACTGGGACACAAATTGTGATATTAACAAAAAAAATTATTATAGTTCCCAAAAATGAAACAGAAAAAGCAAGATGGAAAGGAGAGCATGCTCAAGGAAATGGAATGTAAAACAAATACAAAACACAATGAGATGACTTACCTATACCACTTTGTGGTGAGCCTTGAATTTGAAATTCAAATATAAGAGTTAATAAAAAACCACTTTTATTAGACATAACTATGAATATGCATATGGAAACTAAGAAAATGACAATAAGACTATTGGATATTTAAATGGGAGTTGTTCTCTCCGAATTAATCCTAATAGCTTGATATAATATCCAATGAAGGAAAGAATCTCATTTTGAACAAAATGAGGAGGGTGAAATAGCTACCATAAATGCCCATTTTTGAAAATTGTGGTGAATGGAATGTTGTAGCTCATAATTATGATGAATACAAAGTTGTAGCTCCTGATTTTAGGGGCTAATTGATTTTTTTCTAGTCTCCCTTGAAATAAGTTTATCCTAACCTACATACATATTTGTTTTGTATAAAATAAATTTGGGGCAATTAATATTAATGCACAATGATACAAAATATTTGGTAATATACCAATTAGATCTTCCACAATTATAACTTAATTATTAGGTGGGTGATAGAGATTCAACCTCAATGGAATATGCTCAAATATTCATTGTAGTATTGAAATAACAATGATAAGATTTGTGTCTAGTTTAGATATCCTCTTTCAATTAATTTACCTCAAAGTAAATAATTTAAGAAAATTTCATATATGTGATGTTGGTGATGTGGTATTCTTAATCCATTATATAGGTACATGTTATTGCAAGAAGAGATATTTACAATTTAATAATATACACAGTAAAGTGGGGTTAATGTAAATGGCTGAAAATATAGGTATATGCCATATAAATCTTATATTAATTATTTGTGTAATAATAATAATAATTATACCCCCGATTGGGATGTGAGCAAGGACATGCTAGATCGTGGGATTCATGTCACCATGGTTACAATATCAAAGGTAATAAAGGTTGGTGGGTGGCATAGCCACCCTTCAACATTAACGGGAGATCTCTTCCAAGGTGAAATATGGAAATTTGGAAAATTTTGGTAATCAAGCATTATTTCAAGGGCGCCCTAGACAATGTTTCAACCCTTGTTGAGAGAAGAGATGTTGGGAAATCAATAGGACTAGAGAAGGACAGACATCCATCCTACTCAAAAATAATGAGGGTTAGGGACTAGGGAATGAATGCATATGAGTATGTTAGGTTTCCTTTTACCCTCGCTTCAATTCTCTTGTGTCGCATGTATGATGGAGAGTTCCATAAATGGTTAATTTCATAGCATCAACACCAGTACGTGCCTTGGTGGAGTATTTACAATTAGGCTCATATATATTGTTATCTTTGTCTTGTGGTTATTTATTACATTAAGTCCTTGTTGCATTGATTAGCCTAGAGAAAGGCCTTCAATTGGTTACGGTTCCTCCCCATGCTCTATGAGTAATTCTTAGGTTTCCCACTATAGGGAGGAGGGGGTTTCGTGGCATTTTTTTTTTGATCTGAATATTTAGAAATGGTTACCTTTCATGTTGGAAGGTCAGTTTATAGTACCCAACAAAGAGATAGGAACTCTTGGGGGGGGAACCCCTCCTTACCATCCTGACAGTGGTTTTAGAGATGACATTTGGAAACTTAACTTTAGTTTCTTTATTAATTATCACATTTTTGACATGCATGCTAGAAAATTTAATGTTCATGGAGTGACTTGAAGAAAACTTGTTGTTTAATCAATATCAACTTATAGATGGTTTATTGATAATTTGATATTTTATTCTGCATCCTCCTAACATGATGTGTATAGGAATATCATTTGGAGAAGACAATTCTAAGAACCCTAATGACTAGTTCTCAAGAAAAAATCATAAGTATCATAGGTGTTACAAGATAAAGAAAGGTATGGTTCATATGGGTCTAAGACAATGATATTCCACCATGCTAAGTTGAGACTAAGGCAAAGAACGATGGTTGAACAATGGAATTCTAGGTGGTGTAAAGTGCCGAGCTGGTAGAGGAAGTGTCTGCGAAGGTTGGTAATGACTAAAGGTGGAGGCAACAATATTATAAAGAGCCTCGTCCTTATCAAAAATTGATGCGAGACTAGAAGAACAGGAGGAAATGTTGATTTTAGACTGGAGCCAAGTAGGGCAAAGCTAGCATGTGACTGGGGAAACATTATAATAGGCCCAAGACAAAACAGAGAGAGAAGGAATTTCTACACTGAAAATTTTCTTCTATACTAGAGAATGAAGACATTGATGGTCAAAGATATGGAAACAGAGCTAGAAGACCCTATGCAGTTATAGGGGGAGCTAGACTTGCTCCATCAGGACATAGAGTAGGTGAATTTTATCTTGAATCATGTGATAGGGTGACTGGAAAGAACAATATTCATATCCCATGTAATCTCCCACTTGACCAGTAGGGATCCATTGCAAATTATCCATCCCCAATTGAGTCATCTAATGATTGATACATTTTATTCATAATTAGCAGCCTATGGGTAATTTCTAGTTAGTGTTAGAGGTTAGAATGATATTGCAGTGTTTTTAGTGCTATTATACTTGATCAACGCTTTTAAATTTTTGTCAGCATATGACTCCATGGGATGGTAAAAATTCTTGGTTTTCCTATGGGTAGGGTGAGGCCATCTAGTTCATTTTTGAATATGTGTGTACAATATTTATTTTTGAATGAAATAGAAATATCAAAAGATGGCTTACAATTAATAATAATAATGATAATAATAAAGTTATAACTTAGTAAATTTTTATGAATTTTTATTTTGGGAAATTTCTTAATGTTTTGATTCTTGATTTCGGGCTTTTGTGATCCATAGTATATTAAGAAGTGTCTTTTTTGTAGAAATCACATAAGAGAAATTTTTCTAACATGTTTCTAACCAGCAAGCATAGTTCATCATGAGGACTAGATGAAGATGCAAACCATGGCACATTCTTAAATAGAGGGTGATGTTTTTCATGGATTTATTGTTATACGATTTTACCAATAATTTACTTATATCATTACACTAGTCATAATAAAAGTCATAAATCATTTTATTGTCAAAATATTTTATATATAGTCTATTTTAATATAACTTTGCAAATTGTTTTAATTAAATTGAAAAGGAAAATACATGAAAGATAAATTTTTAATAAGTCTCAATCCTTTGTCCATGAGTAATATTAAAAATACTTAGTTGGCATTTAGATTTCAAACCTATTAATTATTGATAATTAAATTAAAATTCAGGAATCCTTATTCATGAACATAATAAAGCTAGTACAAATTTTGAAAATAAAATTTTAGATAGCTATTGACAACCTAATAAATATGATTTAGTAAACACATTGAAATATATGGAAAACTAATAAAATATACTTAAATTCAATGGGAAAGGTAATAATGTTTTTCATTAATAGACAGATAAATCAACACGACACATAGTCTAGGTTAGGTAACACTTACATCACCTTCTATGGAAACTCTTCTACTAAAAGTGGTGATATTTTTAGTATATAGGTACAAAGACAAATTCCTTACTTTTCTCTACAATTAAATAAATCCATGAAATTGAAATAAATTGAATGTGCATAGAGAAATACAATCAAATAAAAGAGACATCCAATGTTTATTTTAGTAAATTATAATACAATTAAGTCCATGCATACTAAAATTTATTTCATCATTCGAAAGATAAAATATCATGAAAAGTACACATTGTTTGCATTGAGGATTATTATGAATAATATGTCATAGAGACTCACAAAATGCAAAATTTGAATGAGATACAACTTTATTCTCCATTGATTATCCCCACATATTAGTTTTAATCAACAATGTTTCATGTTTTCTTCTTTTCTACTCACTTAATTATTTTATATATTTTCCTCATTTTTAACTAGAACCATGTTTTTATTTCTTGTATAAGGGTTCTATCAAGTAGGGGAAATTTTAAGGATGGAATTTTTTTATTTTTTTTTTTATAAACCTTGGTTATTCTTACTACTCCCTATTATGCATAATATAACATGTTTGGTTATGTTTTCTTAAAAGTACTGATATTCATAATGATTTTTAAGCTAAAATATTTTTATAGTATAAATTTTGAGCGAACCATTTTTAGATAAAATAAAAATTAACAAATTGTACTCTTTTGAAAAATCACAGAAAATTAAGCCACTCTAAATGTTAGCCCCAAAAAAATTCTATACTAATTGGTATCTAATAATTTAATATCTTAGTTAGTTTCCTCCCAGTTACGAACAAGATGTATATTTTCTCCCTTCAGGAATTTATCAAGATTCATGTTTTTCAAACAATATTTGTCCTACTAAGGACTATTATACTATCCTTCACTACTCTCTCTATTTTCTCTATTTGTATGTGTGACCCTTGTACTTCAATGGTGATTAAATTCCTATTGAGTGAAACTCCGAGATATTATTGTGTTATACCTGACTACATCAACCATTAAATATGATAACTCATACCCTACCAAACATACGTAGGATTCACCATTTACTTTTTTTATGGGCCCATATCGATGGACAATTATTTCCAATTTCACCTTTATTATCTTTTTCCTCCTATTATTGTTAGGATAAATAGGGCTTACCTGAAATATTTGATTGTTTTATGGTCCTTAATGATATGTTTCATCCCTCTTATCACAACATTCATAAGGTAAATCGTTCATCTTTATTCCAATTTGGAGATTCTAGGAGGAAGCTAGATGTGCAGAAACCACTAGCACTTCTATCTATATCCCATCCTTTATTCTAAAATGTCCTTTCCTTCCTCCAATAACTCATCATCTTCATCATCCCATCACATGAGATCTCAACAAACAATCTTCTTCAAAGATCCACAAATCTTTCTTTTGGAAATTTAATCCTCACTCAAAACACTTCAAAGTTTTTTCCTAGCAATGTCCTATTGGAGCTACATTTTTTTAGCAATATCAACACTTATAAATCAAATTTAGTGGAGTTATTACTCTCTCAGATAATTCCATGTGGTCATTTTTTAGTTAGAGGAACAATCTTCTTCAAAGATCCACAAGTCTTTCTTTTGCAAATTTAATCCTCACTCCAAACCCTTCAAAGCTTTTTCCTAGCAATGCCCTATTAGAGCTACATTTTTTTAGCAATATCAACACTTATAAATCCAATTTAGTGGAGTTATTACTCTCTCAGATAATTCCATGTGGTCATTTTCTAGTTAGAAGTTCCTTCTATGATGTCCAAATTTTGAATTTAAACTTTGTTAAAACGTTTACACTAAAATGTTATTTACCTAATCACCACATGCATTCCAACCACACAATATCTTTTATGCATGAATTCCAGTTTTGGATCAACCCTTGATAATCACGTAAGTCTAAATTGTATACAAGAGTTATTGCTACTTTATCCCCACACCATAGCTAACAAACTTTAATACAATTGTTTAATTACTCTTATTACCTATCCAAATGTTTCCTCTTTTTTGAAGTTATAGTCATTAAGAACCCTTTCAATCCTAATTAGAAGTCTTTAAATACATGTACCACCTCTCTTGCTAACTTATTCAAACTAGACTTCCAATCATAAAACACTTATATATAGAAATAAGGAAGTAACAAAGAGTGTAAAAATTCTTGTGTAAGGAAGATAAACTAAAGCATTGAAGAATCTTTTACCAATTTGAAATAGAATTACAAGCATGGATGTTTCTTAGTGATTTCTACATTTCAAATAAATACATCAAAAATAGAACTAAGATATTTTAGTTGTAGGATGCTAATTGGCCCTAATTTTAATGTGGCTTACAAAATGAAAAAATTTAGTATACTAGGTCTTTATTCCACACATCATATTCTCTTATATCTAGGTTTCACAACATAATCCCACAACTTCCCCATGGTAATTAAAATTATTTTACAATAAATAATTTCATAAAATTAAATTTTTATCATTAAATTATATAAAATGAGTAAATAAAACCTTATAAAATTTTATTATTTTTTAGATATGAGTGAATAAATATATAAAAATTATATTTTAAAATGTAATTATGATATTTATATGTATTTTTATAAAATGTCATATTTTGTAAGAGAATGTTATTTGTTTTTTTGATCTGTAAAAGTTTACTCTTTCCTTTTTGAATTATAGTGCTAATTTTTAATTTACAATATGATGTTAGTAATACTAAACAATGACTAAGCACATTATTGGTTGTTCATAAGTTATCTACATTTCATTTTGGAATCTATTTTTATTCTATATATGAAGAAAAAGATTGGGACAACTCATAGAATGGAATTAACCTTCTAAATTTGAGGGTCACCATCCTACATTTTTCTATTTAAAAAATAGTTTATTTTTTTAATTTTCTTTTCTGATTATTTATTTAAACCAAAATTAAACCATTTGCTTTTTTGAATTCACCTGCTTAATTTTTTTCGTATTTAAGAAAATCAAAAGTAGGCAACGTAATTGCAGTGTTAGGTTTTGGATAGAAAACTTCAAGTGTTGGACATTGTGAGTGGATAAAAGAGATAATTTCTCTTCTTTTGTTGGCATTCTTCACATAATTTCCCTGTACAAAGCCATATCACTCCATGTAGATTAAATAGCATCGCAAGGTCTATGATTCCTATTAGTTTCCAAGGTCGTGTGCAATTGTTTTAAGAGCAAACTCAATTGATCATTTGATGGAATATGGTAGCACAATTAGTAAGTTACAATGGAAATGATGGAGATGGGATGCTAATGTCAATGTCGTTTCCTCAAGGTATGACACTGGAGGCATGCAGGGAATTCTTGTGAAATTGAATTATCTTAACATTGTTAAGGCAAGCCTCTTTTCTCATTATTGTTTTAAAGTCTGGTTTAGAATTGTTGTTCTAGAATATTCTAACTTATTTAATTCTTGGTACTTACATTTGTACACCACACTAAAATTGTAGGTTCACTTAGAGAAATACCCTCCCTACATTAATTTCAAAGGAAAATTTCAAACAAGATGATTTTTTTCTTTACAATTATTTTTCTCCTTCGCTTCTCCTCCACCTCTTACACATTCCTCTCTTACCCCTCTAACCCATCCTCCTTACCCCCCATCCTACCCCTCCTCGCCCTCCTTATCCACCTCTTCCTCCTCCACCTCTACCATCAACCGTGTCACCCTCTCCCTCCACATTGCATCCTCTGGTGCCTCTCTCCCCCCTCACCTTCTCCTCCACCTACGCATCTTTCCCCTCAACCTCTTTCTTTCCGTCCTCCTCCACCACCTCCCACCATTTTCTCTTCCACCTCCTCCTCACCCTCCCCCCTACCTCCCCATCTTGCCATACCTCTCCTCCTCCACCTCTTCTGCCACCTCTTCCCCCATCCTCCCACTCCTCCCCCCAACATCTCCTATGTGGAGCACTTGGAAGGTATGATTTTGACAAGCAATTTAGTGGTTTTTCAATAATAATTGTAACCTTTTCTGCATTGTGAATTCAAAGAAGATAAAGGATTTTAATAAAATGTGCAAGAATTGACAAAGGAAGCTCAATTACTAATAATTGTCGTTTTTCTATGCAGGAAGACGTGGAAGCAAGGAGTTCCCGTCCAAAAGCGAGAAGCAGAGGAAGAATAACTGCTGTCCCTCCAGAGGGGACCGGGTGCGAACAAGATCAAGCAAATCAGAGCTGAATAGTCCAGGAAAAGAATGTGGGATACCGAGTCGACGAACGTGAGAAATTAAAGAGAAGGATTAACCGATTGGCAAATCCCTCAGGATCTCCGATCCTGAGGGATCTCTGTTTTACTTATCTTTGATTATCTAGATACCTCCATCATTACTTTTATATAAAGGAACAACGTCATTGAGCAAAGGAGACTACTATTCTTATAATTTTAAGTTTCAGAACAAACTTTGATCATCGAGTCTCACTGAGACCTAGTTTTGTTATACTTTTGTTGATGTGATTAATATAAGAGACTTGGTGTTTATTTCATCTCTGCGCCTGGAGTAACCTAACGCGGTGTACCATTGGCAGCTAAGGGCCCGGCTCCGTAGGACACTTGCTTTTGTATCATTATACGGTGATTTATGTGTGCTTTGTTTATGTTCATTGCTTAGTAGTCTGATACATCTTTTATATGATATGCTATGCTCTGTTCTGACCAATATATAAATGATTTCTCCATGTAATGACTCTGCATTGTATAATTAGATTTATTTAGAGTTGAATTGCATATTTAATCAACTATTTCTGTAACAGAGTGTTGGTATGAATGTTACTGTCATTGGATCCATGTGAAATAATATTTGTGGGACTTGAAAGTAACGTTACCCTGTTTAGCAACATAGTTATATCATTCATCATTCTCAGATTACTGTATTAGTATAGAACATGTATATATGGTTGATGCTTGTTGTTCTATAATTCATCAAGGATTGTTGTTCCATTTTATTATTGTTGTTCCATTTTATTATTGTTGTTCCATTTTACTGTTGTTCCATTTTACTGTTGTTCCATTTACTACTGTTCCATTTCCATGTTGCTGTTCCATTTTACCTTCTACTGTTTTATTTACCTGCTTTCGTTGTTTTGGTGTGAGAGAAGGTCTAAGGCTGTAGTGAGCCTCAGCAAGACGCTGCCTAGCTCCCAGACCTATAAGTCCATGCTCTAATTTCCTTTCTTTATCAGTTTCTAGAGGGATGGGTTATTGCTTCCGTACCCTTGACTGATCAACTGTTTTGTGTGATTTTATCTTTTAGATTAGTTTAGTTACAGCTTAGCAACTGTTTCCTTTTGTATCTTCTGAACACTAAATTACTAAGCATTACTCGAAAAAATAGCCTCAAATTGAGCTACTCTTTCCAATAACAAAACGTTCCTGGATTGATTTATTAATGTGGAATAATTAGAGGTGTGAGATACCCTAGTTATAGCTCTACATTTTGGCGTCGTTGCCGGGGAAGGAGTATAGCCATTTTCCCTTTACAGAGTAGTGTGCAAATCTGCTAGGGGGGAGTTGGATCTTAAAAACGGAAGGTAAGAACCTGTGTACGGGGCATGTAAAAGCCCTGCTCCACCATCCGCTCTCTTAGCAGAATTGCTGGTTGAATAGGATTTAGTAGTTTTTAGAATGCATGACTAAGCAAAAAAAGCTAGAAAAGAATATCAAACCTCCAGCCAAACCTGAAAAAGCCAAAGGACCAGTGACCCTTGGCCGAATAACCTTCATAGACGAAATTTATAAGAAAACTGAATCTCAACCATCGGTAGGCCTCAGAAAGATTCAATTCTAAACAACCTACTAGCTCCCTTCAGGCCACAACATCACCATCTAGATCCTTTGCTGAGGTGCATAGTCAGACTGATGAACAGGAATTTCAAGAAATTGAAAATTCTGTGTCAGAATGACTGCAAGAAGGGAATTTAAGCAACCTTTGTGAAGGAGAAGGTGAAACAGGGGAAATAGGAGAATCAAGGTCTCCTTCTAGGATAATCCAGCTGTTGAACAGCCCAGATAAGGGGAGCGCGGTCAAAGTTAATATTGAAGGCACCCCATTCCCTTAGATAGCAATTCCAGATAAGGGAAGTGTCATTAAAACAGTCCCTGCCAAGACCATTCCTTCTCGACCAAGGAACACCCTCCTAGAAATTCCGGAAAATTATTGGCACATATTTGATCCTATGGCGCAGAATCGACCAAATACTCAAACTTCTACATTGCAATATCCTATAGTAGATTCTGCTGCAAATGCACCCATGAACGCAATCCCTCTTCAACACATCCCGATGTTTCATGGACTTACATCAGAGGACCCCGATGCATTCTTATTTGAATTCGATGTGCTATGTAGAGGATATGATTACACCACTGACCCCCAGAAATTAAAACTGTTCCCCTCCACTTTGAAAGGAGCAGCTCTGAGATGGTTTATGGGTTTAGGTGGTGGAGCCATAAACAACTGGGAGCAAATGAAAGAATCTTTCCTCAAGAAATATCAGGATTACTGTAGGTCGAGAGAACTAAAAGATGAAATTTTCCAAATGACACCCAGACCAAATGAAACTTTAGAGGAATACGTAGAACATTTCCAGTATAATTTCCAGAGATCCCCCTATGCATCACTACCTCTACCTGATAACGTGTTGAAAACTGCATTGATTAGAGGCATGAAAGAACAGTGGATTGAAACATTGAATATCATGGGAAAAGGGGATATTTACCAAGAGAATTTTGCTGACATCATTGATTTATCCATCAGGAGTTCAAGAGGCAGCACAAGGATAGAACCAACAAAATATGATCGGTTTGTTAGAGATAACAAAATATCAACAGAAGGAGTAACACGTGTAGAACTTGGGAATTTATTAGAAAATTTTAAAACTAATATTCTGGGGACATTAACTACACAACTTCATATTGTGCAGGCTAAACAAAAGCAGATGGAGGTGGAACAAAATCTAGCGATTTTCTGCCCCCGATGCAGAAGAAAACATAGCCACAAGGAATGTCCACTAGATGCAGTTCAAACATGTGCTATATGTACGAAAGATCACCTTACTGAGAGCTACCCCTCACTTCTTGGATTGAAGGTAGTATACAAGGAAGTAGAAGAAGAACCAGAGCCACCATACTTTGTTAACCAGCGTCGCCAATGGCAACCTAGGCAATCTGGTATGTTTTCGGACCCAACTTCTTTCCAGCCTCCGCAGTATAATGCTCAGCAATATGGTACGTGGCAAAACCAATCTACACCCCCATTTCCGAACTGGTCATCACAGCCGTTTCCTTCTCCAAATCCATGGATGAATCAGACATGCCAATTCGGCTGGCCAAATTTTCGTTACACCCCACCATATTGGCAGAATAACTCATATCCTCCACAATGGATTCCCCCTACTTCACAAGGTTCACCCTGGCAGACAAATTGGCCAAAATCGACATATCAGCCAACAGGAACTATTCCACTCCCTCAACCGACTCTGCGAGCCTTACAACAAAACCCCCAGTCTAATCTGAGACCGCAACTCCCAGCCCAACCCAATCCCAATCCTAATAATAGACCGGTCCAATCCCTCCAAATCATAGAAACATCAGAAATCGGACCTGACCTAAGGGAGTGCAATGATCTTTAGTTAAGATCTGGACGTATAATAGAAACAGAGGGAGACAAAACAGTTCACATTGAAGATCAGTTACCAATAGAACAACCGCTACAACAAGAGGGTGTAAATAAAGAACATACCCATCAACAAGCAGGTACATCCTCTCCTCCTTTCCTGGAACGATTAGTCATACCACGACCAATACAATATCCAGACTTTGACATTCTGGGAGAGTTACAAAACCTGTACATAAAAATTCCATTCCTCCAAGCCATTCAAGACATTCCTATATACGCAAAAACTATAAAAGAACTGTGCATAAAAAAAATCAAGGAGCAATACAACCACTAACCCTAGAGTCCAAGTAGTCGGTACTTTATCTGACTTTTTATCAGGAAAAGAGACACCTATCAAATATGAAGATCCCGGAAATCCAATTGTAACTGTCCAAATCTATGGTAAAACCCTGACTAATGCTTTAGTTGATCTAGGAGCTGCAATCAATATTTTGACAACCTCTACCTGCCAAAAGCTTGGCATTACATCAGTAGAACCTACTTCTACTTTGCTAGAATTGGCAGACCGATCTGTAGCTCGACCGGAAGGTACTCTATACGATGTCATGGTTTCTGTAGATTCCTGGGAATATCCAACCAATTTCCTGATAATTAATCCAAAAACCCGACTGGGTGGACATCCGCTAATTCTAGGAAGACCTTGGCTTGCTACTGCCGATGCCTACATTAGTTTTCGACAGGGAAACATGACCATAACTAAAGGACCAGATGTTAAAAATCTAGTTCTATATCCTCCAGCACAGCCAAGCCTTCCAATGATCAAAACTAATCAGCATCCTGTGTCATACCTTACTAACAATATCAGATCCCCATTGACTGTACAGAAGGCTTTAGATTTTAAGGACCAAACAGAAGATGACGCCATCAATAATTTCATTAGTCAAACTAAATCTAGACCTCACACACAATGTTTCATGATAGAAGCAGCGTTTGATAGTGAGCTAGAAGAAGACCCTTTGAAAGATGCACATGACCAAACAATACCAGTGACTGTCGTTGCCAACAGTAAAGTAGTGGAAATTGAACCAGGTAAGACTCTAAATATCAATGCCAACCTTACATCAGACCAAGAAACAAGGCTCATTAATCTGTTACGAAAATATCAAGGAGCATTTGCGTGGGATTACCCTGATATGAAAGGGATTGATCCTCAATTATGTACCCACCACATCTATATAGAAAAAGATGCAAGACCTGTTCGTCAGCCGCAAAGAAGACTCAACCCCCATCTAAAAGAGGTAGTAAAAGCTGAAATTCAGAAACTTTTAGATGTTAATTTTATCTATCCTATCTCCAACAGTAAATGGGTCTCTCCCCTGGTGGTGGTACCCAAGAAAAATGGAAAATGGAGGATTTGTGTGGATTACAGGGAGTTAAATAAAGCCACACAGAAGGATCACTTCCCTCTCCCATTCATAGACCAAGTATTTGACACTTTAGCAGGAAAGAAATTATTTTCTTTCCTGGATGGCTTCAGTGGATACAACCAAATCCAAATTGCCCCTGAAGACCAGGATAAAACTACCTTTACTTGTCCTTGGGGAACATTTTCCTATCGAGTTCTACCCTTCGGCCTATGTAATGCTCCTGCTACATTTCAAAGGGTTGTCCTTAGCATCTTTGTAGATTTAATAAATGATGGACTTGAGGTGTACATGGATGACTTTACACCATATGGAGATGATTTTGATCCAGCTTTAGATACCCTGGAAAAAGTCCTACAACGTTGTATCGCTACCAGTCTTTGTCTGAGCCACGAAAAATGTTACATGATGATGACAGAAGGGCTCATTCTAGGGCACTATGTTTCAGCAGCTGGCATCCAGGTAGACCCGGCCAAAATCCAGATTCTTTTGCTTATCCCTACTCCCACTACTCAAACAGAGGTACGTAGTTTTCTTGGATTTTCTGAGTATTACAGACGATTTATAGAACATTACTCACGTATTGTTGCACCTCTATATGCTCTAACTGGTAATGTTGATTTCTTGTGGACGGAAAAATGCAACCAGGCTTTCAAGGAATTAAAGAAGCTTGTATCAACAGCCCCAGTCCTTCGAGGACCAAACTGGAATTTACCATTCCAAATCTCATCTGATGCCTCGGATACAACAATCGGTGCAGTCCTGGGGCAAGAAGAGGATAAAAAACCATATGCTATCTACTATATCAGCAAAACTTTATCCTCTGCCGAACTGAATTATACTGTCACTGAAAAGGAATTCCTGGCTGTAATACATGTTGCTAATAAGTTTAGAAATTATATCACAGGCTATCCCATTGTGTTATATACAGATCATTCTGCTATCAAATATTTGGCAAATAAACGTGTTACAAATGCTAGAATAACTAGATGGTTGATCTTATTGCAGGAGTTCGATATCACAATCAAGGATCGGCCTGGCAAGGAGAACCCTGTAGCCGATTTTCTCTCACGAATACCAAAATCAATCGAAACAGCAACAGTGGAAGATCAATTCCCTGATGAGCACCTGTTTGTTGTTGTTGTTCGAACACCCTGATATGCTGATGTCGCCAATTACCTTGCAGTAGGTAAGCTACCAAAACACTTAACCCCTCAGGAACGTAAGTAGATTGTTCAAAAGAGCACTCGATTTTCGTGGATTGGGGGCCATTTGTTCCACACAGGGGCAGATATCCAAATTAGGATATGTATTTGAGAAGATGAAATCTTCGACATTTTAAATGCTTGCCATGACGGACCATGCGGGGGACACTTTGCTGAAAAGAGAACAACACATAAAGTATTGCAGACAGGATACTATTGGCCTACAATTTTCAAAGATGCAAAAAAATTTGCGCAAGCCTGTGACAGCTGCCAGCGAGCAGGACGACCTAGCCAAGCCGACGAAATGCCTCTGAAACCACAATTGGTCATTGAGCCATTTGAACGATGGGCTCTTGACTTCGTCGGGCCCATTAATCCATCATCAAATCAGAGGACATACATTCTGGTGGCGAGAGACTATGTTACTAAATGGGTTGAGGCTGAATCATTGCCTAAGGCTACAGAAGATTCTGTAATACAATTCTTGTTCCATTTGTTTGTACGTTATGAACTTCCAAGAGAACTAATTACAGATGGTGGACCACAATTTGTTGGAAATAAATTAGCTACAACACTTAACAATTATCATGTCCAACATAAGATTACTACCCCATACCATCCGCAGGCAAATGGGTAAGTAGAAAGTAGTAATAAGGTAATAGAATCAATTTTAACAAAAACTATTGCATCGCATAGGCGTGATTAGGCCGCCTGATTACCTGAGGCACTGTGGGCCTATAGAACCACATGGAGAAGTACCACAGGCTATTCGCCTTATCAATTAGTGTTTGGAAAACAACCTATCTTCCCCATAGAATTCAAAATCCAAAGGCTACGAACTGCACAGGAAGTCGGCCTAGAACTAAGTGAGGCACAAATCAATCGATTACAGCAGATTAATGAATTGGACGAAATTAGGCTCTCTGCATTACAAAATACAGCATTGATTCAATAGCAGTGAGTTAAATGGCATGATGCACTTATCAAGAACAAAGTCTTTCACAAAGGAGATTGGGCTCTGTTATATGACTCTCGGTTTTAGGACTTCCCGGGGAAAATTCAGACTCGATGGTTAGGGCCATATGAAATCCAGAAAGTACATGACAACGGGACCCTTACTCTAATCACGATTGATGGTTCTGGATATGCATTCAAAGTAAATGGCCACCGAGTTTGTCTCTATCGAAAGCCACTCACTCGGGAATCCTTCTGTCAGCAGCTACGACAAGACACTGATATGGAAATTTTAGGAGAGGAAGCGAAATCTTCCTCACCTATAATTTAAGGAATTCATTTTTTTTTTTCATATCTTGTACATAACATCTTGTATATATGTTTTCTTGATTTTCTTTTTGCATTCTAAGTGTTTTTGCTTCTCCTTTTCAAAAGGAACAGCACGTGTGTGTTTGTGTTGTTCCTTTTCAAAAGGAATGGCACTGCTGTGTTTCTGTTGTTCCTTTTCAAAAGGAACAGCACTGATGTGTTTCTACTGTTCCTTTTCAAAAGGAACAACACTGGTGTGTTTCTGCTGTTCCTTTTCAAAAGGAACAGCACTGGTGTGTTTCTGCTGTTCCTTTTCAAACGGAATAGCGCTTGTGTGATTTTTCTATTCCTTTGCGAAAAGGAACAACACTTGCATGATTTTGCTGTTCCTTTGCAAAAAGCAATAGCACTCGGGTGATTTTGCTGTTCCTTTTCAAAAGGAACATCGCTTGTGTGATTTTGTTATTCCTTTGCAAAAAATAACAACACTTGTGTGATTTTGCCGTTCCTTTTCAAAAGGAACAGCACTTGTGTGTTTTTACTGTTCCTTTTCAAAAGGAACAGCGATTGTGTGATTTTGCTGTTCCTTTTCAAAAGGAACAACACTTGTTTGTTTTTGTTTTTCCTTTTCAAAAGGAACAACACTTGTGTGTTTTTGCTGTTCCTTTTGAAAAGGAACAACACTTGTGTGTTTTGCTGTTCCTTTTCAAAAGGAACAGCACTTGAGTGTGTCTGCTGTTACTTTTCAAAAGAAACAGCATTTGAGTGTCTCTGCTGTTCCTTTTTCAGAAGGAACAACATTCATGATTTTCTGCTGTTCCTTTCAAAGAAACGACATCCTATGAATTTATCTGCATGGATTCTTCTCTGAGGAATGCCATCAGCATCTTTTTGCTCTTATTGAGGATGATTTGCACCCATGTTCTCCCCAGTATTTTAGATACAGCAATGGACTTATGCAATGAACATAAACCATGATATACCGAGGTCAGCAGATCATAGATCGCCATCACTATAAAGCCTAGTATTTATAAGAGGACAAGAGGAGGGACATTAACTTTTCATCTTCGCTGTCATTGTCTTATTACCGGCACCCTGGTTGGTGATCTTTAGAATGACGATTTCCCTAAAAATCCCTTTTGATTATCACTTAGGAGTAAGAACAAAGGATTTATATCTTTCTGTTGGGATGATAAGACTTCTTCCACCATTCCCCGCTCTTAAGGAGTGCGGAACCACCCTTATGTGTAAATAAATAAAAAAAGAGGTGCTTTGCAAAAACAAAAAGAAAATATGAAAATTGTCAAATGCAGGATAGGGGGTCTCATCGAGAGCCAACCTACCATGATCATAAGGATGGAAGCGAAGTGGCATCCCCATTACGGCCACCACACCAGGGATATGGTCTAAAGGTATATTAAATAAACAAACATTGGAACAGGGGGTCTCATCACGAGCCGGCCTGTCCCTACCTTGTGAATGACATTATGGTTATCTGGTTACCAAGCCAACATAATGGCCTGCATTTTGACAAAGCACTCTTCAGAATACACATAAAGGATCATGGTTCCGGAGGGTGAAATAAACAACTCTGCCAAGGTTATGAACACCTGTTGGCAGCAGAGCTCTGTTAATGGCATCGAAGTCGTAATGGTTAGACCAACAGGTATGATATCAATATTTTTTGTCTCTTATATCCTTTGAATAGATCATATGTCATGCCCCGATGTATATATCACATGAATATTCATTACCACCAATCATGGCAATGGAACTAAAAATGACCACTGGAGATTTCGTACGCTTGACAGTCGTCCCATCCCCTGGCCTCTCATTATATCACACAGGCTCTTATGTAAAACGCGATCTACCTTTTTTCCTCGATTTCCGCATTTCGTTGTTTTTCTAAAACATGGCATAATTTCATATGCTGTTTCTTAATGACTTGAATTCCAACTGGCTGCTGCTCCTCTCTTTGACGGCTGGAGACAGCCTATCAGATCGCGGGGGGGGAGGTAACCTCATTACTCCATGGATTACGTGGCTGCACACCATTCGGGCAAGATAATGTACGAAGGTATGGCATGGTTTAACGGTATGATAATTCCATTTTACGGAAATTGCCGTCCACGATCCTTTTCTTGTTGCATGCTCTGTGTTCTTTTCCAAAATTTGGCGACGATCATCCTCTCTGCATCTCAAACACCGCAAGTAGTTGCTGTTCCATTAGGAATTCTAAGTAGAATTATGGGGGGAAAGATGGTCCGAAGCGAACCTCAGGAGTTGACAGTCTTCGCTGCTGCCCGCAAAATCCTGGAAAACGCAGGGTGGTTGAATTATTTCAGCCGCCTACAAGAATCAAATGAAGCAGTGGCGTTGGAATTCCTGCAAAATTTGCAAGAAAATTACTCCATAGTAGGAGGAAAGTAGATAGCAGTCATAGATGATATCATCGCAGAAGTCTCGGGACTACCAGCTGCCGGACCCGTATGAACGCTGAAAAAGGAAAGATGACAAAAGGCTATGGAGATTTTCCAGGACGAAGGCCAAAGCTTGACAGTCAAAGGGAAAGGAGTTCTTCCGGCAACGCTAGGGGAACCCTGGACCGAGCTAGCAAAGATAGTGCAGAGCTCTATCACCTGCGAAGGGAGGAAAGACGTGGTAAGACCTCGTCACTTGAAACTTTTAGCTGTTTTAAAAGGAAAATGTTCTGTAAATCTCCTTGCACTTTTAAATTCATTATTACATGACGCGGCCCGAAGCCTGAAAAAGGAACAGCACATAGACGCAGTCGTTAGCCACCATCGACTGATTCGATTGATAGTGAGCCACAGTCTCACTCAACAACAAAGCACTTGGGAGGAACTGATCGCAATAGTCGAGGGGGGATTGGCTGCACCACCCCAAAAACCTAAACAGTCCTCCAACACGTTAGAACGATAAGAGAAACGCAAGGAATCAGCAGTAGAAAGACATGCTGCTCCAAAACAAAAACAATCCTACAGTACGCCAGAACGACCAGAGGAACCCAAAGAACTTGCTGGCACACCCGACCAACCTAAGAGACCAAGGAAATCAGCCCGTATACGAGGAAGGCTGGAAAAGATTCAGGGAACCACTGCCCAGCCAATTGAAATTGTGGACGAACCTCCAAAACCAGAAGGAGGGCCCTCCGAAGAAAATGTTGAGCAATCAGGGGCCTAGGCTGACCAGCCTAGAGGAGGAATTAAGGAAAGAGACGAGTACTCTGAGACAGAAACAGCCACCAAGCAGGTCAATCAAGAAGAAGAAGTAGTACAGCCAGGGGGTAGCCCGTTGCAGGACCTTGTGGGTGAGGAGGAATTGGCAGTAGTCCTGGCCAATATGGGGGAATATGGCCAGCCCTCCAGCACAACAGGCATCCCTGACGGACTGACGGAGGAAGATATACCCGAGAAAGTGCATGCAAAAAAGGCAGGAGAAGAAACCCTGCCTAATGATGAAATGGAAGACACTGATCAGGGACAATCTGTCGCTAAGACGCCGGAAGAAATCCCATATGGAGAAGGAGCAGACTTAAGGGCCAGTTATAAACCCTCTGCCGAGGCAAAGGAAATTAAGAAATTAAGGAAGAAACAGTAGAGGTTGTTGGGCACTATAGCCAGGCTCCAACAACAAATTCGAATTTTGAAAGCCAACTTGAGGATACAAAGGACCACAAGGAAAAGGAAGAGGGCCACTGCAGCAAAAACCCGGAGGACAAGAAAGCGACAGAACTATACCCGTTTTGTTGGTCAAAACCCCATTAGGAGACCTACTGCAGAGGAACAGACTGTTGTTCCAAATGACATCGAGGAACAGGTTGCTGTTCCAAGTGACATTGAAGAACAAACTGTTGTTCCAAATATCGTGGAGGGATAGACTGCTGTTCCATCTGACCCTGAAGAACGGATGGACATTCCAATGGAACAGCAAGAGGCTCTGATGGCAGGGGGACCACAACAACCCTTTATTTGCATTAAGAAAGAAAAAGAAAGCAAGAAGACCCAGACAGAAGCACCACCCTCAGGGGTAATTCGGGTCCTAAACTCTAAGCAGCGTAATAGATTGGTCCAGGTCAAACTCCCAGCCTCTACGGCTTTATGGAAAAAGGATCCAAAAACAAGGACCTTGCACAAAATGATGATGGAAGCTCAGCAAGAAGCTGAGCAGCTGAGAGAACAAGCAGTCCCCTGGGAGAAATATGAAGAGCTACAACAACAACTTCGGGTTATTAGTTAGTCCGAGAGCCAGGCCTTCGAAGGATGGCAAAAGGAGCAAGAAAAGGTTGCTAAGGTAACTCGTCGATTAGATAGTGTTGTTAAGTAGATGGACACTATGTGTTCCTTGTATAATGACGTTTTAACTTGTAGGGACCCTGCTAAAAATTATGCTTTATTTTTGCTTGAACGATATTTGCGATTGAAAATAAAAGCTGTTAGGGCAGGTGCACCTATCCACATCAACATTGTTAGTGATTTTATAGATTGTTGCAAGCATTACGGAATTAAGGTTCAAAGGTTATTGTGCGAGTTTTACTTGCACAACCTCGTGCCAGACTAGGAAACTGATTTAAATCTTGGCCCTTTTGTTGGCGATATACAATTCCAAGCCTTTATCTCATTTGGGGTTAAACAGGTGAAATGGCTCAGATCTTATAACACCTTTCAGAGACAGGAGAATAGCCTAGATTTATGGGTACGAGATGAACCTAGAGACCCAGTGATGCTATGGAGAGAGCATAGGAGCCTTATGAGGATCTCGGGTGTCATCGATATGTTAGGACCCATGCACGAAGACTTGATGCGACATAGTCTGGAGTATTTCCTGACTATTAAAGACCTTTCCATCGATGCTGCAAAATTTCGATAGCGGACCTCTAGCCCAAACATCCAGCTCAGGGAACCATTCAAATACGAGAATTTTGAGCTGGCTGCCAGCCGATTGAACCTTTATGGGGAACGGATTCTGCAAGCAGGGCCATCCTAGTTAGGGTATCGATTTCGCAGTCCAATTATTTGGCACCCTGCGCCCGGATATCAGGCCTTGTATGAAATGTCTGCAGATCAAATAAATCATTTCTTTGATAATCTAGTTGCTCATCACGGTTGTCGGCCTCCTCACGAGATCCCCTCTCCAGTCTATTCTCTCACCGCCTTGCATGTCAACTATAATGTTTTCATGAGGGCATGAAATAGGGTAAGCAGGGGGGTTTGTGGAGTACTTGAAAGGTATGCTTTTGACAAGCAATTTAGTGGCTTTTCAGTAATATTTGTAACCTTTTCTGCATTGTGAATTCAAAAGAGATAAAGGATTGTAATAAAATGTGCAAGAATTAACAAGGGAAGCTCAATCACTAAGAATTGTTGTTTTTCTATGCAGGGAGAAGTGGAAGCAAGGATTTGCCGTCCAAAAGTGAAAAGCCGAGGAAGAATAACTGTTGTCCCTCCAGAGGGGAACCGGATGCAAACAAGATCGAGTAAATCCGAGTTGAATAGCCCAGGAAAGGAAAGAGGGATACCGAGTCGGCGAACGCGAGAAAGAAAAGTGAAGGATTAACCGATTGGCGAATCCCTCAAGATCTTCGATCCTGAGGGATCGCTGTTTTACTTATCTTTGCTATCTAGATAACTCTGTCGTTACTTTTATATAAAGGAACAATGTCATTGAGCAAGAGGACTACTGTTTTTTATAATTTTAAGTTTCAGAACAAAACTTTGATCATCGAGTCTCACTGAGACCTGGTTTTTTTATACATTTTTTGATGCATTAATATAAAAGACTTGGTGTTTATTTCATCTCTGCATCTGGAGTAATCTAAGGCGGTGTACCATTGCCAACTAAGGGCCCGGCTCCGAAGGACACTTGCTTTTGTATCATTATACTGTGATTTATTTGTGGTTTGTTTATCTCTATTACTCAGTAATCTGATACATCTTTTATATGATATGTTATGCTCTGTTATGATCAATGTATGAATGATTTCTCCATGTAATGACTCTGCATTGTATAATTGGATCTATTCAGGGTTGAATTGCGTCTTTAATTAGCTATTTGTGTAACAGAGTGTCGGTATGAATGTTACTGTCATTGGATCCATGTGAAATAATACTTGTTGGGACTTGAAAGTAATGTTACTCTGTTTAGAAACATAGTTATATCATCCTTCATTCTCATATTACTATATTAGTATAGAGCATGTATATATGGTTGATGGTTGTTGTTCCATAATTCATCAATGAATGTTGTTTCATAAAGTATATCTTATCTAGTTTGCTTGAAGAGAAAATCAGAGTGTGAATTAGTTGGTTTTAACTCGCAAGATTCAGTTCTTTCGATTGCTGTTCCATTTACTGTTGTTCCATTTTTACTGTTGTTCCATTTACTGATGTTCCATTTTACTGCTGTTCCATTTTGCTGCTCCATTTTACCTTCTTCCGTTTTATTTACTTGCCTTTGTTGTTTTGGTGTGAGAGAAGGTCTAAGGCTGTAGTGAGCCTCAGCAGGACGCTGCCTAGCTCCTAGACCTATGGTCCATGCTCTAATTTTCTTTTTATCAGTTTCTAGAGGGATGGGTTATTGCTTCCGTACCCTCGATTGATCTACTGTCTTGTGTGATTCTATCTTTTGGGTTAGTTCAGTTACAGCTTAGTATCTGTTTTCTTTTTTATCTTCTGAACACTATACTACTAAGCATTACTCGGACAAATAGCCTCAGATTGAGTTACTCTTTGCAATAGCAAAATGTTCTCGGATTGATTTATTAATGTGGAATAATTAGAGGTGTGAGAGACCCTAGTTATAGCTCTACACCATGTTCCATATGCAAGTGCATTAAGTAGTCTGATGTATGAAATGTTATGTACTAGATCATACATTGCACATGCAATGGCAATATTGAGTAGGTTTATGTCAAAACCAGGGAAGGAGCATTAGACAGTAGTGAAGTGGGTTTTCAAGTATTTGTGTGGAACTAGTGATTATGGTTTATGCTACTAAGGAAGACCAAGATTGGACAGTGTTTTGGACATCCATGGCTTTGTTGATGCAGACTGGGCTAGAGATATGGATCAGAGAAAATCTACAAGTGGGTATGTGTTTAATCTATTTGGATGTGTAGTCAGTTGGACGAGTAAGAGACAATATGTAGTGGCACTTTCAACTATAGAGGAAAAATACACAACAGTCGCTCATGCAAGCAAGGAAGTAGTTTGTTTGTGAATATTGTGTTCAAGTATGGGGTTAGTACAACGAGATATAAGGATAGATTGTGATAGCCAAAGTGCAATTTTCTTGGAGAAAAACCCTACTTATAATTCAAAGAGAAAGCACATTGACGTTCAGTATCACTTTGTGAGGGATATGGTAGAGGAAAAAAAGGTGTTTCTTGTAAAGGTGGTAACTTTGAAGAATACAGCAGATGCACTGACAAAGTCAGTGAGCACTGAGAAGTTCTCTTGGTGTAGAGAAATAATGGGCATTGCAGGGTTAGATCAATGACTAAGCTCTCCTATGGCCCCTTGTGGAAGGAAAACAACAAGTGGGAGAATGTTGGGTTGTGTTATATTATTTCCATGACTAGCCTTCATGCACGGGGTTATAAGGGGGGCATAAGTCCACCTGTTTTGAGCCGAGCGCTTCCAGGGGTTAAGCAAGGGGGTAGTATCCCCCTTGCACGGGGCCTAGAGAAGTGCCACGAGAAATGTTTTGGACCTTATATTAGGTGGGCGGATCTACCTATGGTTTTGTGCATGGATTTCGCACATGGTTTTGGGCACGATGCTTTTCGGTCCATGGTATTTTGTAGATCCGGTTAAGGGAACTACGATTATTTTCTAATATAGGGTTAATGGATTGGGGTTTATGTATGCTTTGACATGTATATATATGTATTGTAACATTGAAAGGAACATAATGAAAAAATCAATCTAGTAATCCAGGTTTTGGGATCGAGTGGAAAATATTTGTGTATATCTGTTTTATGTTTTATGCTCTCGCCATTGTTTATTTTCTGCTTTAGAATTTCTATGCAGGTAATTTCTATACAGGGTTAAAACCTACATGATATTTAGTAGGTAAAGTAATTGGAAAAATAGTGAAGAGCAAAGATTGAAAGAAAAAATAAAATATAAGTAAAAATTTTTCATGCCTTCTCATTTCCCTTAGCTGAAATTGTTTCTACATTTATAGAGGCTAGGGAACACCATGGAGAGACCTCCAAGTAGATGCCAATGGTGAAATCTTAGCTCGCTGGTGTGACAATGTCATATTGAATAGAAAAATAGATAAGTATTATTATTGATTTCCAAAAAAACCACCTGAAACTTTTCTTCCCTCTTATTCCTCCTCTTGAGCCTCTTCTTGCCCTCTTTCCATAACTGTAAGAATGAATCGACCCACCCACAAAAAAAATATTTTTTTTATTTTTACATCTATCATCATAATTCAAACCCTACACTATCTTATGACCTTTTATTTTATTTTTCATTCATTTTCATTAATTAATGGGCATATCTATTAATTTCAAGCAATTTTATCTTACTCAATTTGGAACATGGGTTTCTCTTCATATGTTTTCCAAATAAAATGGTGGGAATTTGGAATGTGAGCCAAAATTAAATGTGGTTTTTTCTACTAACTATGCTATATGGGATAATGGATGAGGTGGGTTTCTATTTTCTAATAAAAAAACATTGTTTAAATCTAAAATGGTAATTTTTTCCATATAATATTAATTTTATTTTGGGAGATTCAAAAGAGGAAATGTTATCCTCCTCACTCATATTCAATTCTTGGTTACAATACATTAGTTCTTCATGAATTTATTGTTGATTACAATTATTTGTGAACCAACTATTACTTTAGTTTGGAAAGGTATTGACGATCTCATTCTCACCTTTGGATTGGAGGGTGATACAAAAAGTTACATGTAGATATTGAATATTGACAATGGAAGGTGATACAAACATTTACATGTATGTATTTAATATTGATAATGGAGGGTGATACAAATAGTTACACGATTGATAATTAAGATGACAAGAGGTACTCATATCCTTCTGAACTCAATGGCACCTACCTCAAACCCTTGTAGGGTTCCACCCATTGATTGCACAAGACTTTTGGATTGCGAAGCAAAATAAAGGAAGTCATTAAGTTCAAGGGAGAAGCAGAGCCATGACACATTTAAATTTCACTTGGATTATTGTTAGGTGTGACCAAGATGAAAGGCTTTATCTCATGTTTTATGTACATTTCACAATAAGTCAACCTCTTATACCTACTTCAAAGGCACATTATCCTACACAACTTAAAAACCTTTCAAATATGGAAATGGGCATGTGTGTTTTGATGATGGTGGTGTCCATGTGTTTTTTGTTGATGTCTATAGATTTATTTATCCTATTGATGGTGACAAGCATGTGCATTAAGTTGATGGAAACATGCACCTGTGTTATGTTGATGATACTAACCTTATGTCTTTTATTGATATTACATTAAGCTATATGGTGAGGGTGGTGAGCTCTTTGTATGGGATTGGATATTTTCTCATCATGGTTCCTAGTAGCCTTACCTTCATTGAAATGGAGCTTATTGTACACAATTAAAATTACTAAGATAAATAAATGATTTGTATTATTATAGTGCTTGTTAGCTAGTCATACTTTTGTTCCTAGACTAAATTAGTCATTCACATTAGTCATTTTTAGTTTTATTACTTATTAGCTAGTTGTATATTTTAACCCAAGACTAAATTAGTCATTTATGTTAGTTGTTTTTAGTTGGTTCACTTAATATTTCTCATTTTTGGTAGTATTTCACTCGGAAAAGCAATGGTGACTAACGTGCTTAGTCACATAGTCACTAATTTCTCATATTCCATTAGTGATTAGAGACCTATGACATCAAAAAAAGTTATTATGCAACCCATTTATAAAACAATGGTCTTGCAATGAAAAAATTAGTATACATTCAAATATAAAAAAGAGCGATGATATGGAAGTTACAAGGCAACAACCACAAACTAGTTATGGGCTACAACAATATGGTATAGAGGCAAACATGATTGGGTTGGTGGCCATCGCAACCAACTCTATTTCTAATAGAGTGAAATTTTAACCGCATGCAGAGCCAAACAAATCATTGTCTAAATGAAAATAACACTTTCATTCAATTTGTTGTCTCAAAATTACATATCAAACATAAGTATAAATGCCCCCAATGATTAGATTGATCAGAAAATATATATGCTATAACTATCGACAGATTAATGTATTTTGTGCATTCTACAATGGTCAAATTTTATAGAGTTTACATTGAAATTGAAGTGATTAGGAGGATTCAACAAATCTCGTATCTCTTGCATGGAGAATATTGACCATATAAAAATAATTTAGAAGAAAGGGTAATGAAAAATGGATTCCCATATATTTTTCACTTCAGATTTAAAAGATATGTTCTTGAAACTGTCTACCATATGTGAATTTTGACACTCTCTTTGTGTAGGCCTCATAATGTTGCTCCAATGCTCGAAATTTTGGGTTTCATCAATTGGTATATTGATTGATCACCAACGCACTCCTTGACCATCCTCATATTGAGTTGATGGACATGTGAGCTTCTTAAGGAAACCAAAGGAAAAACCCATGTCAATTTTTCTCTCCTAGAGGTGTGAAACCATCTAAATAATGTAGATGGGTTATTAAAAAACCATTTTGGTTACATGATTTGACTAAAAACTCACCATTAGTGGAAATAATACTTAAGTAATCCTTTTAATACACCCAAGAAATGAAAATAATTACAAAATACCTTCCAAACCATTTCAATTACGTTTTCCATTTAATAATATGAAGAAGGGGAGAATTTGTGAATAGGAGTGGGTTTTGTGAGGTCAAAGAGGGTGGGTTGGTAGTGAAAACCATGTTTTTTTTTTCTTCGTAAATACTAATTCTATTAAAAAAGAGAAAATTTATGTACAATGAGGTCGAGACCTCAGAGGGGGCAGATGCCAGCCCTCAGCCAGAGAATCGGAGATATACATTTCATGCTTTCTGCTGTTTTCAAATTATAGACTTCCAAAGATTTTGTGTTAGACCATGACCCCTTGAGATATCTTTGTTCTGAATTTAACATGACATAGCTAACATCTTTAGAGATTTTACTAAGACACACGCTATCATGCCCGCCATGAACAAAAAGACAAAGTGGTACCCATCAAACCCATAGTTGTAACTGCAAATAGAGAGCAGGTTGGCTAGCGCCATGAGCTTAAACAAGAACATAAACCAGACACAGGACCAGAGACTTAGAAATGAAGGCACATAGCAAAAACTACATAGAGCAAAGGCGAGAATGCCACCCATCGGTGATGAACTAGCCTTAGTCTGCATGTTGCAGAGAGTCAGTCATGTCCTTATCCACCTGGCTAGACGAAGCGACCCAGGTGACGAGGCCATTGTCATCATTTACTTCAATGCCTCTTGCAAGAGTAGTCAGCAGGTTGAGAATGCAGCCTACATGCTGAGACGGCCCACAGGCCAGAATCTCGTTCTGAGTTGAGTCGGCCGGTTGCAGAGGCACTTCAGAAACAGGGGTGTCATCTTGCATATTGTCCTCATTAGACACCACCCCGGCCCTTTCCCCTTGAAGGACACTATCTTCCTGAGTTTGAGAGGAAGTAGGGTGAGCCGAGCTGGTAGGATTACTCACTTCCTCAGTGAGAATAACTATGATGCTGGCAGTCAATATAGGCCTGTTGAGTCTACTGTGGAAGGTGAACCTAGTAGTCTGACATGAATTGTGCGGAAGAGACCCAGCATGACCCGAGGGCGGAGAAGAAGGGGATGCCGATGCAATGGGAATGACATTTTACGGGGCAGGCTGAGAGGTTCTTCCTCTGTTCCTAGTGTTTCTTCCTCTGTGCGGGATTCCTCGATGGCGAGGCATACTTTGGATGACAGGATGACTGAGAAAGGGAAGGAGGCGGAGCTGACGGGTGAGAATCTGAGCGCAGAGGAGCCCAACAACACCAATTACCCAGGCGAGCTTCCAAAAAAGTTGAGGTAGGCAATGGTGTGGTAAGAACCTCAAGTGGAGGTGAAACGAACCAGTGACAATGGCGTGAGATAGAAATAGAGCCATACATAAAACCTTACACAAATTCTCTTGAACCAGGTGTTCATAAATGTTGAACTGTGTGACCAACATACCATTCTGCATCAGATTAAATTTGCATGCCTTTGAAGGTGTCTGCCAGCCCGAAGCGCATGCGATGGGGGTCGACCGCTAGCCAGGTGTAGGGCTAGCTGCCTGCTCTGTGCGGCCCCTCATAAATAACATTTATTACCACCCGCATACAAGTGTGTGTCATCCTCCTGAAGTTTATCCTGCATCACAATTTTCTGGAACTCATAGAGTTGATCCTCAGAGGCTATGTTGGAGATTGTGCCTACAAAGAATTTTTCCCCAATTTCCACTCCGAGATTAGCAAGAAAATCAGCGAGCTTGTTTCCTTCCCACCTGGTGTGTTTGAAGGAAATAGCTTGATGTTGAGAAAGCCATCTGTCTATTAGCTCGAGTCTTTCGGCCATCCTCTAACTGTTGCTAATTTTATGTATGGGGGATCCATGCATTAGTTTTGTGACCATTCTTATAATGATTTGCGAGTCCCCTTCTATGATAAGCGGAAAGAAGCTTCTGTCTTGAGCTACGGTGAGACCTCTCCACAATCCCTCTAATTCTGCTGAGTTGTTGGTATCCCAGCCTTTTGAGCCCATAAATATGAGCTGAGGAGTGCCATAGTGATCCCTGAAGACCCCCCCATACCCTGTTTTTCCCAGATTACCCTTTGAGGCTCCATTGAAGTTAAGCTGGAACATGTTACTCGGCGGTAGAGTCCATTTTACTGATTCACTTCTCTTCATAGTAGGATTATTTTTGATGATCGTCTGTTGATTTACCTGAATCTTCCAATTGTCCCACACTGTTTTTTCCTGTGGCATATTCTGATGTGTTTTGGTCCATATTTGCTCTATGGACATAAATTGATCCTTAAAAACTCTTCTATTCCGCTCTTTCCATATGTTTCACATCAGTAGACCAGGGATAAGCTGCCATAGAGTGTTGAGGATTTTGCTTTGATATGGCTCTTGACTCTAGTTACGAATAGTAGCTCTTAGATCTCCTTGCACTTTGCCATCTTTTTGGCATTAGAAGGCCACCTTTTCCCACAAATTTCGTCCTATTTGACAGGTTTGCATTAGATGTATTGTTGTTTCCTCTTCTTGCTTACAGTTGAGACATATAGATGGGCCCGGGAAGCTTCTTTTCCTGAGATTATCCCATGTTAGAATTTTATTATGACATAGAAGCCATAAAAAAGTGGACACCTTCGGCCAGATGGATGAGTGCCAGATTTTATCCCATAAGGTGTCTTTGATTATCTGATCTTGGACTATTATTTTATACGCTTCCTTTGTGGTGAAGCTCCCTCTCTCTTCATATCCCCATCTTAGTATGTCCGGTTCTTCTGAGATAGGGATTTGCCATTTTTGTAATTCTATGGAAAGATATTGTTGAACTTGCTCATAGCCATAAAATATGATTTGATTTGCATCCATCCATTGTCTATATCCCTGTGTGGAAGAGGGGTTCCAGAACTGACTAACCTTGGCTAACTGACTGATATCTTTATCTTGTAATGGAAGGTTAGGAAGTGCGTCCTTTATCTTTGGGAGCTGCTGCCAGGAGTCTTCCCAAAATCTTGTTGTGCTTCCATTCTTGACTTCCCAGAAGCTGTGCTTTTGTATGAGATCTCTGTGTTGAATAACCGAGTTCCAAATTACAAATCCTGTGCGTAATTATGTCATCCGAATTCTCTCTTCCATAGGGAAATTGCTCGCATACTTTGCTGTCCAAAGGGAGGCCCAGGGGGTATTAGGATTTGCTAGCCACCTCCACGAGACTCTAGCTCCCATCGTCTTATTACTGTGCCTTGGATCTCTTAGCCCAATGCCCCCAGCTTTCTTCGGAAGGCATACCTTCTCCCATAAGACTAGAGCCCACTTTCGATTGTCACCTGAGCTACCCCATAAGAAGTTGCGCTGGAGATTCTTTGTTTCCTTGAGAACCCATTTAGGAGCTGCAAGAATAGAAAAGAGATACAAGGGCATGGAGTGGAAAACTGCCTTGATGAGAACGAGTCTGCTGGCCATATTAAGAGCTCTGTGAGTCCAGAGGGTGAGCCGAGCCTCTAGATTTTCTAGCAAGTTTTTCCAAGATGAGTGCTTGAGGGCCATGGCGATTAAAGGAGCTCCAAGGTATTTGGAGGGAAGGGAAGCAATGGTGAAACCAAGGATATGGGCAATGGATTTTTGGGTGGGAGCAGGGGTATTAAAGAAAAAGAATTGAGATTTGACACGATTAATAAGGGCTCCAGAGGCTTCAGAGAAGTTTGAAAGGAGGGATTTGAAGAGGCGAGCTTCTTGAACCGATGGATAACCAAAAAGCATGTTTTCGTCCACGAATTGCTGGTGGGAGTAGGTTGGGGAATTGTTGAAGGATAGGCCTTTTAGACGCTGAGAGAGCCGGGCAGAAGTTAGACTTATACCTAGTCCTTCAGCCATAATAACAAAAAGAAAAGGTGAAAGGGGATCTCCCTGCCTGATACCCCTGGAGGGACGAAACGTTGCCGAGGGGATACCAATGATAAGAACAGAGAAAAAAAGCTGAAGATAAAAGATTAATAATCCATCTGACCCATGACGGGGCAAAACCAAAGGCAGTAAGAATTTTTTGAATGTAAACCCAGCTGATACTATCAAAAGCTTTTGATAAATCTATCTTAAGCAGCATACCTGGATTTTTTGTTCTGCTTCAAAGAATGGATTATCTCATGAGTTAAAATGATCCCATCCATTATTTGCCGGCCTTCTACATAACCAGATTGCTCGGGCGAGATTATGAGAGGGAGCAACGGTTTTAGTCTGGTAGCTATAACTTTTGAGACTATTTTATAGATAATGTTGCATAGAGAAATTGGTCTGTACTTGTCTGGTGTATTGGATTCTTCCACCTTTGGTATCAAAGAAATGAATGTGGAATTCAGCCCTGGGTACATCCAACGTAAGGTGCGAGACTCCTCCACCACTTGCCATACCTCTATTTTAATAATATCCAAAAACTTATGAAAAATGTTTGATGTGAATCCATCTGGGCCCGGCGCTTTCCCTGCCTTTAATTGATGAACAACATCTTCAATTTCCTGCAAGTTGGTGGGCTTGAGGAGGAGACTATTATGCTCCTCTGTAATTACTTTTGGAATTTCCCTTAGGATCTTGTTTACAATAAGCATTCTGTCCATACTGGGTTCTTGGTGAGCTTTCTTAAAGTATCTAAGAAATTCCTCTTCAATGCCTTCATGAGTCTCTATTCTGTTCCCCTGCTCATTTTTGATATGGGTGATGTACTTGTTCATTCTTCGTTGCACTGTAGTTTTATGGAAAAATTTTGTGTTCTTTTCCCCGTCTTTGAGCCACCTAATCCTCGATTTCTGCCTCCAGAGGGTTTCCTCCTGTTGAGCTCTGTCCAATATTTGGGATTCGATGTGTTGTTCCTGCTTGGAAAGTTCCTCGGAGCGTCCTTCAGTGATGATTCTTTGCTGGACCGTCTTCATTTCTTGATTAAGAGTAGCCTGAGCTTTAAAAATATTTCCAAAAGTGGTATAATTCCAACGTTTAATTTCGCCTTTAAGGTGCTTTAGTTTTTGCTGAAACATGGACATATTTGTACCACTGATAGGATTGAATTTGAGCCAGGTTGATCTAACTAATTAATCAAAATCCAGATGAGTTAACCAGAATTCTTCGAACTGGAATGGATGCCTGATACTGTTACCTGGCCTGTTCCATTGAAGTTCAATAGGCCAGTGCTCTGAGCCCGAAACAGGAAGAATGGAAGCAATGAATTCCCCTCCCAGGTGAGTTGCATTGTCTGAAATAAGGAATCCATCAAGACGCGACGCTATCTGTTGTGATCTCTCTCTTTTATTGTTCCAAGTGAAGATGTTGTTGCTTGAAGGAACATCTACCAGCCAGTTGGTTTGAATAAAGTCTTTTAGCAGGTTCCCGTCTCTGTTTGTTCTACTTCTACCTCCCTGCTTTTCCTCCATTCTTGCTATCATGTTAAAATCGCCTCCAGATATCCAAAGCGGGTATAGCTTGTCTGAGTTGAGATCTGACAGAGTATTCAGAATTTCAGCTTTGTGTATAGCATCCTGAGGGAAGTATACATTAGTTACATGTCCATGGGTGTTGGTTCCGATTAGATGAAATGTTGCCTGAATGAAGTTCTTGTTAGCATGTATGTTGTTGAGTTGAATGACTCGTGCATCCCAGAGAATTTCCAATCCTCCCGACGCCCCTTGAGCATCAATAGTTGTTACTAGCCCTCCTGGCCAAGCTTTCGCTGCTATTTTTTCCAAAACTGTCGAGTTGCATTTAGTCTCCTGCAAAAAAAGTATACTTGGTTTTTCCTTCATAAGCATATTTTTTAATAGTCTGCCTTTCCTTGGGTTGTTGAGCCCCCTTATATTCCATGATATCAGCTTCATTAAGAAGGATGGGGGTTGGTGTTGAAGTACTTGGTCAGCTTGGCATACCTCCCTGAAAACCATGTTGATTTCAAGCCCTAATAATATAAATTTTACATTATTTCTTATTACTAACCAAAGTGCGTAACCCATAGGCTAAAATTTTACTCATACTAATCAAGCTACCATTTAGCAAGCTTATGGATGACCTACAAATAACTATGCCTTAAATCCCTCCACATTTTTTAGCTTAGTGTTTTCATGCTCGCAAGTCATATTTTTTTGAAATAAGGTGGGTCATCTACTACAAGGTACATTAATTATTTTTACAATCATGTGATTTTATTTTATGTTAAGGAAATTATAATATGAATCACATGTTTATTTTGATCATTTACTATTGTTGGTTGTATCCTTATTCCCATGATTCACCTAGGAGGTTATCCTATTTTCCCTTAGTCAAGTGTGACCTTCCCTAAGGCCTTTCCTTTCCATTTTTTTAGGAAGGGAACAAATAAGAGGAATGATTGATAGAACACTCCCAATGTTTTACATAATTATTATTTTTCAAATAGTCCCTTCTATCCACCTCCATGCTATGGGTTGATTTTCATTTGGCACTACTAGTAACACCCTCTTATCCTCATCTTTGAGTAAGCATGCATAAATTTTTTCCCTTAATATGTTCATGCATCTAAAAAAAATAAAAATTTATAGATAGAAATGAGAAGAAATGTGAAATGCAAAATATGGTTCGGAAAAAATTAAAGTGTGTCGATAAGAGCTTAGACTTAGATCTACGCCTCGCATTAGCCATCACCTAGTTCCTGGAATATCATGTTATATCAAAATAAAAGATACTTATGAATTTTTAAACTTTGATGAGAAATGAATGATTACATTCATAAGAGGTATTGGAATGAACTAAGAAAGTTGGTTAACAAATATATGCAAGAAAGAAAAATAAAATCATTAAGGTAAAAGGTGCACTAGAGGGGTGGTGAATGTAGGTTAAAAAAATAGGTAACCCAAGCCCCCATTATTGCTCCATATTCATGAAATTACACTTATTATGTTGGACCCCACTCAATTAGTACCATGAATATGGCTTCTTCTTTAAATTATTTCCCATTTCCTTCCTAGCTTTATCACATGCACTTGTGGATTGATGTTCCTTCATAAAAAATTATTAATAAGGATAATTTGATTCTTATCCCAAACATAAGTGTGGTAACTTATTTAAAAATCCACAACTAGAAATACATTTGAAGAAAGGGCTTGTCTGGAGTATATTTGTGGCTCTAAAATTAAATACATTCTACTATGATACCTTTACAGTTTATTTATCTAATGATTGATCACACTAGATATTGAGGTTACATTTAAGGTTCTTTATGTTATATTCATTCTATATCCCTTTACAGATGGCTTGAATTTTTCTATAACACATTGAAGACGATGTGTAGCCTAACATGATTGCATTGGTGGCCTTCCATCCAAGACAATTTCCCCCATAAAAATCAGTGTTCATGCTTGGGAAACCTCAACATTGATGCATGACCTATTCTACATCTCTAGATCTTAAAGATTGTGCAAGGAGGTTAGGTTATTGGTGGAATTGATAATTTGATCCAAAGGACCCAAGATATCCCTACGTGGCCTTATACCTTCTTGCTGGGTGTTTCCTTGTTGCATAGCCCAAATAAGGATGATTATCTCTCTAAACACATTGGGAGTGTTGGAACACCTTCTTTGATTATGATTCCATGCACTAGGATTTCCATGTTACCATGCAAACCTAGGATGATGATGATGCATCGATTATTGAGGATGACATTTTGGATAAGGAGCTTTTGCTTGGAGATACACCAATTCACATCGATGAGATGTCTTGGAGTGAGGAGAACTCTTGGAAACATTTTTCATTTGCAGCCTTTCATGGTATATATGCTTACTTTATTAGGATTGCATCATGATGTAGAGATATGTTTCCAAACTGTGGAAAATATAGAGTATTTTGTTATGTTTTATCATTGCGTAAACTATCTCTAGGTCATATTGTGACTTATTAGGACTATTGAACACTTAATATAAACTTTTATAAAATTTAACTGTAAATTACAACTAACTCAACATTTTTACCCTCATATATGTAAAGGGGAGTTAAACTGGATGAATAATTTTCACACACACACACACACATACAATTTTTCTCTATTTGAAAGAGTAATCACTTGTTGCCCTTCTTTCTCTTGAACATGTTGTCTAACTAGGGGTATGAATTGGATTGGGAAGGGTCTGATTTTCATGCAGAGGATTTTCATTGGATTGATGAAGTGATATTTTCTAGAATTATGTAATTTTAATGTTATTTTCTTCCATTTTGAATGAATTTTGAAAATAGGGTTTGTCATGTGTCATATAAAAAATTGCAAGATTTTACGAGCTCTTATTTCTTATTATAAAAAATTGTCCATCAAGTATCCATTGAAGGGACTATCTTTTCAACATTTGACCTTAAATATCCTAAATAAGGAAGGCACTAGAGTTTGGAGGTGAAATGAACACTACCTTCTCATTTTTTATGCAAGGCCTGGATATTCCTTTTCACCTTGTCCTATTGACTCCTTTTCCCCATTAACTGAGGGCACTAGGCTTTGTGTGGTGAGCAACCTTAACCTTCCATTTCTTCTTATGGAAAAATTGGGTTAAGGCCTGGTTAAATATCAATACTTGGCTCACAATTGCACCTACATGTTATTTCATTTTGGTAGCAATTGCATCTATCAATATTTAGAAAGAATAATATATCATTTTATGCATTTTTTACCCCCATATTGGGGTTTAAGTCTAGGTTTAGTGCATTTTCATTTCCATTTTTATCCATTAAATACTAATTGTTCACCTATACCTTGTTTACCCCCATCAACGTCATTATTCCAATTAATTTGGATATTATAAGTAGGTTATTTTCCATTATTGTTATCAAGTTTTGCATGTCATAAATATAGATACGATTGAAACCTTAGCTTATAGCAACATTTTGTAAGTTGATGGTGACTAGTGGAAATATTGCTTTAGTATCTATACACATTATCTCAATCTCCAATACTTGCTTGATAGTTTCTTTCAATCCATTATCTCTTATCACCTCAATCCTTTCTTAATTGATGATTTTAGGGAATCTAATTTGAAAACTCATTAGACAACCATTTGGCTAAGAATTTATTAGTCATCTAACCTCTAAGTCTTGTTGGGGAATCCTTCCTTGTGGCGATAGTATCCAACCATAAAATATAAATAGAGAAACATTTTTGAGACCATTATTGGGGAGAAGCTAAGCCCTTCTATTTGCAATTTGAATTCATTGATTCAAGTTATTTTAATGAGATCATCCTAAAGTTAAGGATAAATCTACTAATATAACGACTCTATTGGAAGAATTAAGTACTAGTTCTTCATTGATATTTATAGATTTTATGCTTGTAGGGTGAAGCAAGCATCTTTTAATGAATTTAAATTTGGTACATTGACTCCACAGTTTCATGTTATGAAATTTTGAGGAGATAGAAAATGAATTCTTTGGATTTACATGAATCCCATGAAATTATACGATTTTTTATATCGAGCATATCACGAAATCCAAATTAAATTTCACTATATATAATTAGTAATTTCCCTATATTTAATAAATATCCTTCTTCAACAGTTGGTGATGTGTTAGCATGCTAAAGTATGTTGTACATGTAAAATTTGAACATGAAGATGCAATCACAAGTTTATTTATTCATTCCACCACAAAAAGGCATGTAAAATGGATTGATTATTCTAGTGCCAACAAAATACCTTCTTTCACTAACCTTACTAAGAAAGTCCTTATGTATTGAGGCCTTAAATGCAAAACTTTCCCCTAATTTATAATGGAACTTGATAGATCCACGAAGAAGAAATGAATTTTCTTTCTATCTTCTTTCCCATAGGAAGAAGAACCATATTATTTTGAAGATAAGGAAGAATCCAATGATGAATTTGAATATTAAGATGATGGGGAATATTACAGATAGGTACAAGAATAAATTGTTCTTGAACATCAAGAGGATCATATTCAATAATATCCTGAGGAGGATCATGATCTTGATAAGGATTTGTATAATGAAGGAGATTACAATGAAGGTCATGATACTAGTGAAGAAAATAATAATGATAAAGTAATACAATTAAGGATGATGCTTTTCCCCATAAAGAATAGGTATACTCTAACCATCCAAATGGTTCTTAGTTCAGTGACATATATTTTGGAAGTTTGGAAAGAGACGATACCATTAAACTATTAGAGAATGAAAATAACATTTATAATTTTCTAAATGTGGATAAAAGGAAATGGGATGTGATTCTTGATCATTTTAATGGATATTTGGTTTATGATATCGATAACAAACCTATATAATATAAGGAGGATATGATTATTGATTTTGTTTTATCCATGATTACATCCTTCCAATGTCGACCTTTAATCATATTCAGATTTGAGGAATTGTTAATATCGTGAGTAATTTTTGGTGTATCCTTGTAAGTCCAGTATTTATGAAATGCAGTAACTCTCTTGAGCAATCTCATAGCCATTTTCCCCTTCATACCATTATCAAATATTTGGTTAGGTCCCTATACTACTAGTGTAACCCCTTATTGTTATTAGTACAACCCCCTTATTATATTTTTGTGCCCTTACAATATTATTGTTAGGTTGGATTTGATTATATTATGACCCCTTAGAATCCTATATATAGAAAAGAGGTATTGTCATTTGTATCATCAAAGAATTGTTCATTTGTGTAATGTAAAGGAGGTTCCCCCTCGAAGAGGCTTATCTATAAGGCATTCATCTATCTTTTCTATCCTTTTGTGAGCTGGTTTCACAACATTTGGTATCAGGGCTTTAGATTCTAGGGTTTCACTGCCCCACATAGGTCATCGTGGAATTTTCGCTATAACTTTTTCGCTATGAAGTTTCAGAAGCTAAAACAAAAAACCCATTTCAGAAGAAATCAGTTTGAACCAAGGGTTCACATTTCAGATCTTGTCTCACTATATTTTCAGAGATATGTTATGAGGAAGTTAGGATTTTTGTAAGCTCCATAATTTCATCTCAAATAGGTCATCATCGAATTTTTGCTATAATATTTTTGCTATGTAGGTTCAAACTCTCAAATTAAAACCCATTTGAACCAAAATCTTGGTGACACTTGGGTCTGAATTTTAGATCTTTTCTCCCTATAATTTCGGGGATATATTCTGAGGAATTTAGGGTTTTGTAGACTCCCGAATTACATTCTAAATAGGTGACCTTGGGATAATTATCATAACGTTTTCTCTGAGCATCAGATTGAAATTTCGTAAGAAGTTACAGAAAGAGGATGGACTACAGTTTTCTATGTATATCTTTCAGATCCTAAGGTTGAAATAGTCATATGTGGCACTTTGTACTAGTGTACTCTACTGAACTATTCTATAATCAGGTCATCGTGGGAGATTTAACATAACTCTTCCTTGTAGTATCCAATCTTTATCAGACTTGTGGTGTTAGAAAAAGAACACAGAGAGATAGTGTAGGATGCAATTTCAGAACTTGGAGATCTGAAATTAGAGAGTTATAATCATTTTAAGATCGAGCTCCTAAAATCAAGAAAAGGCGATATGAGGAAGTTTGATGGAAAGGATCTGGTAAATTGGATACTGTAGATGGAGCACTATTTTGATCTACGTGAGGTGCAACTATTACAAAAGGTATGTATTACATCTTCATATTTATAATTGGATCAATTTTTACGGTATAAAGGGCTTTGTTCTCATAAACCACTTGTTACGTGGTCAATTTTCATAGAGGAAATGATAGCACATTATGAGGATACAAAGAGAAACACCTTCTTTAACCAATTTATAAATCTCGAACAAAAGTGTTCAATGGCAGAGAACATTAAGGACTTCAAAAACTAAATATAAGGGCAAATGATATTCTAGAGAAGCAAAGTATTGATGTCTTCATAGGGACTTTAAAGGATAACATTCAACATGAGGTTCATCTATTGGGAACCTGATTCATTGGAGAAGGCATTTAGGTTGGCAAGAAAAATTGAAAGAGAAATTATGGAAAAAGTAATCCCACCACTCGTGACTATAATTATGGAAGTGTCTTTTCTCCTAGCCTTCCACAACCTACAAGGTTTACAGAACAACAATTGGAAGAAAAAAGAGAAAAAGGGCTTTGTTACAATTGTGATAGCAAAAACACTAAAGGTCATAAGTGTGCTAAGAAGAAATTATTTTACATAGATTATGAAGACGAGGAAGAAAAGGATAAAGAAAATCAAAAGAAGAGGATATACACCAGGAACCAACCCTAGAGAAAGAAGAAATGAATCTAACCATATGTTGTAAAGCATTGGTAGGAATTACCACTCCTCAAACTCTCAACATATAAAGAAGAAAAAGGTTCAAGAAGTGAAAGGTGACATCGAGAAAGAAGAAATGAATCCGACCATATCTTGTAATGCATTGGTCGGAATTACCACTCCTAAAACTATCAAGATAGAATGATATATCAAGAAGAAAAATGTTCAAGAAGTGAAAAATCACATCGAGCATGAAGAAATGAATACGACCATATCTTGTAATGCATTGGAAGAAATTTCCACTCCTCAAACTCTCAAGATAGAAGGACATATCAAGAAGAAAAAGATTCAATCAGTGAAAGATCACATCCAGCATCAACAACAATTTCTTCAACTTTTAAAGGATAACGCCACTTTGGTGTGGAACCGAATGAAACAACAGGCAGATCAACATCACAGTGAAAGAAGTTTTAATGTAGGTGATTGGGTATTTTTACCACGTGATTGGATATTTTTACGACTACATCTCAAGCAATATATTTATGAGAAGTAAATGTTGGCAATACTACATGCACTTAAGAAATGGCGACCTTACCTAATTGGAAGACAATTCAAGGTAAAAATGGATCATGATAGCTTGAAATACTTTTTAGAACAAAGATTGTCCTTAGAAGAACAAAAGGAATGGGTCACAAATATATTGGGTTATGACTTTGAAATCATCTACAAAAATGGGAAGCAAAATGTTGTTGCAGATGCAATCTCAAGAAAGGATGAGGATGTGGAAGCATTGTTTTGTGCTATTTCTATTATCCAACCAAATTGGATAAACGAAGAAAGGGATGAATGGAAGAATGATGAAGAATTGTGGCCAATCAATCAAAAGTTGCAGAACATCCTAGTTCAAACAATATTTCCAGAACTTGACAAGGAAGAAAAAAACATATTTTAACCTGGAGCAGTCACAGAAACAAGAACCCGACACCTACGAAATTGATCAAGTTCAGAGTATCTCATCAAGTCGAAGAACTTACCTGCTAAATATTCCACATGGGAGGATAACAATTTTATACAGAAGCATCAAGAACTACTCAAGCATTGAGGACAACACTTTTGAAGGAGAGGGGCATATTACGTCCCTATATTACTAGTGTAACCCCTTATTGTGATTAGTACGCCCCCCCTTATTATATTGTTGTGCCCATGTAGTCCCCATATTGTTATTATTGTGCCCCATCGAAGCCCACTATTGTTATTATTGTGCCCTTACATTATTATTGTTAGGTCAGCTCTGATTATATTATGACCCCTTAAACTCCTATATATAGAAAGGAGGTCTTGTCATTTCTATCATCAAAGACTTTTTCATTTGTTTAAAGTAAAGGAGATTTGCCCCTTCGAAGAGGGTTATTTCCTAAGGCGTTGATCTATATTTTCTATCTTTTCGTGAGCTAGTTTCATAACATATTCATTGGTAGACCATGAATAAAAATTGTATGCATGATGAATAAAATGGCTATTGGACAAGATAATTTATAATGGATAATTTTTTGCACTAAAATTGACTTAAAAGGAAATATGAAAACAATCCTTATAATATGAGGATAATTATTCTTCTAGATCTATCCTTCCCTTTTCATGCTCACTTTCTTTAAGAATTTCGATATTGATCACCCTTTAAACATGACAAAGATGTAGTCTCAGAACCTTGATTATAACATGGAAAAAACATTGTAGCCTTATTATAGGTCTCCCATCACCAATCCTTATTACCATGCTAATATCCTTAAGAATTATGTGATAATGATCATGATTATTACATTTCATTTTTTACTCTCATGAATACGCATAAGGGAAGAGTGCCTAATTTTGAAAATATAATATGTGTGTTTCATTGGTTATACAACTATACTGAGCTCTTGACTAGCATACGTTAGAATAGGTATGTAGGATTGTGTGCTCTACATTATTATAATGTTGCATATTTTTTTTTTTAATTTCTTTCATGTTAATTTTCCTACATAATTAGATGTATTTAAAACTTGTTTTTAGCTCATATTTATATTATTCTTCTCCTTTAGTAAAAGGGTAACAATGAACACCCTAATAAATTGACTAATGTCTTTAAGTGTAGAGGTAATATGTCTACAAGCACCAAGGATTGTCAGAATTCTCAAGAATTGCGTGTTTTAGCAGGTGGATCATCTGATTTATGGTGAGCACATGTGCCTGTAATGGAGCCAGATGCTACTTGTTGAAGAGGATAACCCATAGGAGAATATTTTTCTCCTATTTATTATCTTAAAATCCCATGTCCCTATCAATTACCTACAAATAGATATGCCTTAGAACTCTCCACAATTATTATGTCATTTCTTTTTCTCTCTCCTAAAATACTTCTTGAAAAATGGTGGATTTTCTATTCCAATGCATATTTATCATTCATATAATCATGTTCTTTCATTGAATGTTAAGGCAATTTTAATATCATCATAAGTTTATATAGATGATTAATCACTCTTTATTGTATCTTTGTTCTAATGCTCCACCTGGGAGGTTATGACATTTTCTCCTAGTCTACTATTACCTTCCACGAGACCTTTCATTTCCATTATTTAAGAGGAGTACAAATAGGAGGCATTGATTGTGTTGGGTCCCTATAATACTAGTGATTACCCCATTACTATTGTAGTTATACCCCTTATTAATATTTTTGTGCCCCTATTGCCCCCATATTGTTATTATTGTGCCCCATAGAATCCCTCTATTGTTATTTTTGTGGCTTATATTATTATTGTTAGGTCGGCGGGGTTATATTGTGACTCCTTAGACTCCTATATATAGAAAGGAGGTTTTGTCATTTGAATCATCCAAGAATTGTTCATTTATGTAATGTAAAGGAGGTTGCCCCCTCGAAGAGGCTGAATTCTAAGGCGTTGATCTATCTTTTCTATCTTTTTTTGAGCTGGTTTAATAACATTTGGTATCAGAGATTTGGATTCTAGGGTTTCGCTGCTCCAAATAGGTCATCGTGGAATTTTCGCTATAACTTTTTTTTTGTGACATTTTCGAAGTCGCAAAAAAAAACCATTTGAGAAGAAATCACGCTAAATCTTGGGTCCAAATTTCAGAGCTTGTCACGCGACATTTCCGGAGATATGATCTGAGGAAGTTGGTCTTTTTGCAAACTCCTGAATTACATTCCAAACAGGTGACCTGGGGAAAATCGTCATAAAGTTCTCTCTGGGGATCGAATTGAAATTTCATAAGAAGGTGTAGAAAGAGGACGGACTGTAGTTTCTTGTATGCATTTTTTAGATCCAAAGGTTGAAACAGTGACTCGTGGCACGTCGTACAAGTTTGCTCTACTGAACTAGTCTATAATCAAGTCACTGTGGGAGAGTTCGCATAACTCTTCCTTGGAGAAACCAATTTGGGTCAGATTTGTGGCATTGGAAAGAGGACACAAACAACTACTACATATCGCAAATTCAGAACTAGATGATTAGAAAGTACAAAGATACATCAGAGGCAATATCAAGCTCCTACGAAGTGAAAAAAGGTGTGTAGATTTTCTTAAATTTTTGCTTAAGCTTGGTTAATTTATTTTGAAGTAATTCAAAGAGCATAATAGAGAATTATTATCGGTAACTGATTCCCCGAGGAAAGAAAATGCAAACACCTAGTAAGGAGCCTGGAAGCTCTAGAATGACTCATGAAGAAGAAGAAGAAATGTTATATGATATATCAAAATGACAAGAACAAGTGCAACAAGTGTCACTTGCACAAAAAGAAACAGAATCTAAGATGTATGGTTTAAGGAAAGATGTAGAAGCTAAGATGGATGGTTTAAAGAAAGGTGTAGAAGCTAAAATTGATGGCATGGATGATAAGAGGGAAGAATTGAAGATAAATATGAATAAGTTGCTACAAGAAATGGTTAATAAGGGTGAAAGGGTACTAAAGGAAACTCATGATGAGAACAAAAGAAATGTTAATCATGATTCCATAGACTCTAATGTTGGATCGAAGACTAACCATATTCCAAAAATCGATATGAGGAAGTTTG
>APFE031628052.1:113000-170852 GCA_000404065.3 Pinus taeda | reverse complement strand
TGTTATTTTTGTGGCTTTATATTATTATTGTTAGGTCGGTTGGTTTATATTGTGACTCCTTAGACTCCTATATATAGAAATGAGTTCTCTTCATTTGAATCATCCAACAATTGTTCATTTATGTAATGTAAAGGAGGTTGCCCCCTCGAAGAGGCTGAATTCTAAGGCGTTGATCTATCTTTTCTATCTTTTCTTGAGCTGTTTTCATAACAGATTGATATAGTATTCCGAAGGTAATCCATAAGTATCACTTGCCATTGGTATCTTCTATCTACCTCCATACTTTGGGTTAGTTGTCATTTGTCGCTAATAATAGAACCCTTTTATCCTAATATTTAAACAAGGACCCACACACGTTTTTACTTAATAGGTTAATGAAATTGAAAGAAAGATAAAAGAATGCATATCTAAAAATGAAATAAAATGTAAATGCAAAACATGACTTGGACAAAATTGAAAAGAATGGAGAAAACCTAGCTTGAGATTTACCCACCTCATTATCCATCACCTAGTTTTTAGCATATCGTGCTCTATCTAAATAAAAGTAAATTATAAATTTCCTAACTCGAAAAAAAATGGGACACTATATCTATAAGTTGTATTGGAATGCATTAAGCAAATTTCTTACCAAATCTATGCAAGAAATAAAAATAAAATCATTGAAGTAAAATGAATGCCAAAGAGTTGGTAAAAATAGGTTGAGGAGAGGGGTAACTTATCACCCCCATGAATTATCCATGCTCACAACACTACACTCATGATATTGGACCTCACTTAAATGGTTCAATGAATATGGCATCTTCCTTGAATATTTTCCACTTCCATGCCCTCACATGCACTTATGGGTTGACATGCATTCCCAAGAAGTATCCATCCAAATGGTGTTTGAAGAATCGACTAGTGCTAATTGGATTCTCATCCCAAACATAAGTGTGATAAATTGTTTACAAGTATCCAAATTTAAAGACATTTGAAAGAAATGTTTGTGTGGAGTATTTTCCCCCAACATAAAATATGGTCTACTATGATAATTTTATGTTTTCTTTAATGATCTTTATCTAAATTAATCTTAAGGTTACTTTGCAGGTGATTTTCTTAGATACATGAGATATTCATTGATGGATGGCCTGAGTCTTCTACAAGTCACTCGAGAGGTCATATTTCCCAGCACAAAAGCACTTATAAACTTATATCCATAACATTTCCCATGCATGTTAGTGGTGTCTCTTAATTAGTATTCACATGGCTGCATGGCCCCTTCTAGCCACCAATTTCTAAAAAATAATACAAAGAGGTTAGGTTTTTGTAAAAATCGATGATGTTCCCAATATGACCTAGTATTCCCCAGAGCTATTCTTGTAGCTTCTTAATTATTGTCCCGTTGATCCATAGCGTATATGAGGATGACGATCACTTGAGACATATTGAGAGCGTTGGCATACCTTCCTTAATGATTATGTCATGTAGTTGGATTACAAAATTACCATGCAATCCCTAGGATCATGACATATGGCTTCATGAGGATGACATATTGGATGAGGAGATGTGACTTGGAGATATCCCCATTCACCTTGATCATATCTATTGCAGTGAGGAAAAATATTGGACCTTTTTTCAACCTTTCATAATTGAGATGGTGACTTTATGAGGATGATATCATTATTGAGGGTTATTTTCCCACATGCGTGGAAAAGATAGATTCCTATGTTATGTTTTTTCGTGATGTAAGTACATCTATAGTATGGTTTGTAACTATTAGGATTATTAAATGCTTAAAATTTATTTTTAGGTATTTTACTTGTAAATTAGATCTAACATGACTTTGCAGCCATCATACCGATAGAGTAAATTCAAATTAGTTGAATCATTATCACAAGAAAACATCTTTTGTGTATTGCAAAGAGTGTGTACTAGTTTCTCTTATTTCTATTAGATGCAATGGATAAATAGGGGTGGAAATTTCTTTGGGAAGATATGTTTTTCATGGATAGGCATTTCCTTGGATTTATGAAGTGATATTTTCTTTAACCATTTAAGTTTAATGCCATTTTCTTTAATTTTTCATAAATTTCTAAAATTAGGGTTTGTCATGTGTCATGCTAAAAATTGCAAGATATTTTAGGAACTTTTATTTCTTAATAATGAAGTCACTCTGGTTGATAGGTGAAGTAAAATATCCTTCCTTATTCTCTATCTAAAGACGTTTTTCATTTTCACGTCATCCTATTGACTCGATTTTGCATCTGACTAAAGGCACTAGTCTTTGTATGTCACTAAATCTTAAATTTTCTTTCTCCTTTGTTATATGGTAAAAAAGGGTTAGGTCTTATTTAAATATGCATATTATAGCATAATTTCACCTGTATGTTAATTTGTTTAGGTAGGGAATGCATATGTTAATGGTTGAAAAGAGAATTGTATCATTTTATGCATGTTTTACCCAATCGTATGTCTAGCATCTACATTTGTTCTGTTTTTTGTGCATTTTTAGCCACTCAATAACAATAGTTGACCTATCCCTTCCCCCTCCCCCCACCCCAATGAATATAATTAATATTGTTATTAAACATATTATCAATATGTTATTTGGTGTTGATATGACTTTTTACAACAACTATAAATCTACATATTGTTGAAAACATAGGTTATAGTCACATTTTAAAAATTGATGCTAGCTAGTGGAAAAAGTAACTTGTAGCATCCATAAACATTATCTTAGCTTCTAATGATTTTTCATTAGCTTCCACTAATTCATCATCTCTTATCACCTTGAGATATTCTTAATTGAAGATCATTCTACGGTGTATAATGTGCGGCCTCCTTAAGGATCCTATTGTACCTTGATGATAATTCTAGGTCAGGAATTATGCAAGAGCATCTATAATGTTTTTTTTGTTTTTAAAAATTTTGGATGACCAAAGCTCCAAATTGTTTAAATAGGTGCAATTCCTTAATTACTTATGATTTATTAGAAGGGTTTATTCTTCACCTCTAACAGTAATTTATATTTGATGATATATGTAAGGTTGAAATTTTATAAACTATATGATCTGTTAAACATCAAACAGATTATTTAACCAGTCATTTATAGTGGATGCATGTAAAATACTTTTACAACCAAACACCATATGCTTGAAACTGAAGGGAAAGTGATAATTTAGTGATGTAGAGGAGTTAAATCAAACAAATAGTTTAATTTACTAATCTCTGTAAATAATTATAACTTCATATGGCATTTCAGATAAATTTAAAATCAATATTATCATACCCAAAATTCCCACAAGCTTCAAGCATATGCAGATTAAAACAGAGTGAAAAATAATAACAAAGAGGAACTTACAAGGACACAAACTATTTTGAAATGATTCCAGAATTATTTTATTATTTTAGAAATAACTTTGAAGGATACAAGTCTCCTCAAAGCCTATCATAATGGTTCAACCATTTCTAATTTTCTATTATAACTATTTATAGAAACTTTTACATTCTAGATCCAATTCAAAAATAAAATATATTTACAAAATAATATTATTTTTAAAGATAGATATTTGTAGGAAAAATAGGAAAATATGCTAAATGTTTGTTGTTTTGTTAAGGTTATGATGGAGTCTGTTGCTAACTGCTACTACTTTTCTGGAAATGTTGTTCCTTCAGTTATCTTCACTCTATCAATTCTAGAAACTGGTCCAACCTTTCTTCACTTGGGATAGAAAACATAACCATATTTCTAAACCTTTCCTCCACCTTTGTGTAAGTTTCAAAGGTTAGTTTATATAAAAAAGTGATGGACATTGTGTTGGATTTTTAAATCAAACTAATTTTTGTGTATGAATGCTTCCCCACTGATCATTCCTTCGGATTGTTCAAACTTGGAAGTGTAAACACCTATGTTTCACAGTTGTTCTTGATAATATTCTAATGGGGTCAACTGGCCCTTAGAACTCCTAAGAGTAGGTAAGCCTTTTTCTTGTCACAATGTGAATTTTCTGTTGAATCTTCTAACCTACAACTCAAGATATTTACATTTATTTTCTAACTGTATCATCAAACTCTTCTTAGTCAAGATTCTCTTAACTTCCATGATTGTTGTTGTTATGTCTAGAATGTTCAAGTCTTGTAGTTCCTACTTGGTTTTGGAATTTAGTAGCTTTATGATTCATTGTGCTTCTTCTTGCATGTGCTCTAAATCCACCTTTGTATTTTCTACTATTGTCTTAACTCTATGTATAAGTTCTTCCTGTTCAAAAATGATTTGTATTGAGGGCCACATACATTTTATGTTGGCATTTATGTTTTTCCAAATGATGTTCTTAGCCTCTGCTAACATTCGAATTACAAGGGAATGGTATTCATACTTTTGTAGTTGTTGCATGAGTTTGTAATTTTTTTGAAGTTCTGATAAATACGCATTGTCAGTTTTAAGTTTACTCTCCTCCATATTGACAAATTTTGCTAAGAAAAAATATTTTTATGTATGGAATACTGAATGCATCTAGATTTCTGGTAAGGTCTTTTGTATATTCTAAAATCACAGTCCTTGCTGAAGTTTCTAGCACTATACATGTGCCTGATGTAGATACTCCTGTTCCTTCCCATTGTTGTTTTTCCTTTAACAGTGCTTCCATTCCCTACTCCATCTTTTGAATATGTTTATTTTTCTCAACCACTATAGTAATGAATTTTTCCTTCTCCATTTCTTTATTGGAAACCTCTTTAGCTTAAAGATGCTTTGTGGAGGGCAGCTTTAATTGGTTGCTCAATGGTTGAACGTTTTCTTCCTTATTTTTGATCAACTCTTCTACTCCTTTGATATCCTTAGGATCATGTCCTATCTTTATGACCATATATTCCAAATATGTGATCCTTATCTTTAGAAAATACGATATTTTTTCAATTTTCAACTGAGAATTTATATTATTCAAAGATGAATGTAATTTGGAAACAATCATTGTCGAACCAGTAGGTGATGAAAAAATCATATGCCCTATTTTCTTATGTAAATCAATCTTATCGATTTCATGTATTTTATGTGTATCAATTGAAAAGATGGAGGCTTGATAGTCTTCAGCACTTCTACAGGCTGGAACTAGAGGTTTCATGAAGGCCATCTGGAACTAGCCCTTTCCTGAATCAAATACATAAAGTAGTATGTGTTGAGTTTTAATTTTCTGCTACCAAAACTCAGAGTAGGTGGAAGCCCTCAAAGCTTCATTTTTTAATTTTATTTCTCTATATCTAGAAAAAATCTTCTGCTGAGTAGAAACCTGTGAACTGGACGAAATTGGAGATTGTATCGTTCCTTCCATAGTCAGTGATTATACCATTTCCTCTACTTGAGTAGAAGAAGTGGTAGGGGTCCCAGATAAAATAATTGTGGCAGGTTGCTCTATGTTCCCTTGCTCTGAAGTTTCATCCTGAATAGTTATTATTTGAGTCATAAATAGAGGATTAATAGGAGAATTTGATTTTTGAGTAGTACTAGGGTCTTTCTTCTTCCTTTTAAAAAAAATAAACTCTGCATTTGGATTATTAGAATCTATACAGGGCGTATGTTCTCTTTCTCTTTTTGACTCCTTCTCTTTGAGAATTGGTGTCTGCATGGATGATTGGCTGACAAGTTGTTCTTTAGCTTCCTGTAGAGTACCCTCTATAAATTATTTTTGGTTGGCATATTGTTCAATCTCAGGCCTTGGGGTGTGTGCATAGGGAGTACTTTTATTTTCCAATCTGAGCTTGGAAATGAGGCCTTGAGGATCATAAGGCCAAGAAAAACTAAGTTTGAACTTCATGCGAGTCAAGATTACTTTTATTTCCTTTGTTGCAACTTTGGTGTTGATGATGTATGGCCCTATGTGAGTTTTCAACTTGAATTGTGATTTCTTCTTATAAGAGACAAAATTCACTTCATCCATATTTAACATTTCCTCGAGTATTCCAATGCAAAGATCCTAATAAGTACAAAAACTGGTAGCTTGTAAGGGGGAAATTCAGACCCATAAACTCTAATCTCAGTGTAGTTTTGTTATAAATACCAGTCTCTAACTTTTGCTTCCTCTGTTAAGTGTAAAAATGTATTTATCTCTAGAGAAATTCTTGGGATTACGTCACTCCTTAACAAACATAGTGAGATATATAAAAATTTGTCAACGTACTCAATGAAATAATACTCCTCTGAGTTATTTCTAATAAGAGAAGTCCAGTGAATGACTTACCAGGGGATACCTTCACTATATGTCTTTTGTAAAGAAAATTTAAATTTATGTGACCGGTAAAATAATATAAGGTAAACTAGGACTGAATCATCCTCAAAGACAACTTTTGCTTTAAAATTTACAAACTAGTCATGGATTGAATTCGTAAAAAAATGACTATAATTGAAAATGAGGGAGTGTTTCTTAGGAGCTGCAAAAGTAGATATAAAAATTAACACCACCTCACGTACCCATTTATCACTATGGTATCTGAGCAGTCAAGTTACCATGGAAATCATCTGCTTTGACATTTCAGGGAAAATTGAAGCTGGATATGGAGGATTGGTCCTAGCTAATTAAACATTTTCAAGAAGAAAATACTAAAAATCTAGGTTGTTTGAGGGAATGTGAGTTTGTTATATAATTTCATTAGAACATTAGTAGAAAAAGGGGCATGGGAGGTTTGAATTCAATTAGAAAGGCTTTGTAGATACTCTCATGGGAGATATGAAAAATGACTTCATTGTTCTGAGAAATGACTACTCTTTGACTAGGCAAGTATCTTAGGTGGCACCAGATAGGAAACTCGGGAAAAAAGTGAGTACAGGGGGAGATAAATTGTGGGAGAAAGGATTCCAAGATACTCAATTCGTCACTTTTATCTAGGTACTTCCTTTTTTTCCCAATTAGGGAGCTCATAGAGGTCAAATTCAGACAGTTCTTCTACAATTTTGTACTGGGTATCTATTAATGGGGCCTTGCCAAAATCTAGCACTGAACGAATAAGGGGATTTGACTCTAGGGCCTTCACTTTTCATTTATGGTTTGACATGATGATAGAGTAGGAGGATATATAGATTGAAGAAAATCTTGACAAACTAAGTTTGAGGAACAAAATTATTAGTAAATGGTCGATTATGCACAAGTATATTGTTGTCGAAGGCTGGAAGTTGGTGGCGATCTTCTTTTCTCAGGTGAGATCAATGACGAGCGAAAGGGAAAAATTGTTGATCTGAAAATGTTTTATAACAACAAAATGGTTTGATAACAACATTTTTAACGTCTATGGAGTGGGAGGCTTATTGGAAAATGGATATACAGGTGCTGGAATTTAATAAAACAATGTTCGCAAGATTTCATGGGAGATTCAAATGTTTAACATATATGTGACATGTCGAGAGGCAACAATTGTATGGTGGGGAAACAATGTTGGAGAGTAAGACATGCGGCAAGATGTGAGCAGAGGATGGAAAAGCCATTGGTGGGAGGTGAGTGAAAGTGGTATTTCGAGGGGAGGTGGGGTGTTAGTGGTAAGTGGATTTGGGAGGAGACAGCCTGAAATAACCAAGTGGCTACCACGTTTCATAAGTAGTTTCAAAGGAAACTATTTTTAGCGCCCCCCCCCCCCGCTAGCCATGTTAATTGTTGGGACTGCGAGGGGGAAATATACCCTGTACACCCTGGATTTGGGTTGATATAATCAACTCCTTTGATTTGTGTGCACTTTTTATTTACAAGTGACAAAATACTATTTTGTCGTGTTATAACTTGATAAAAATACATATAAAACAATAATCAAAATAAAACATAATACTAAGGTTTTTAAACCTTAATAAAATTTGATTTTTGGATTCAAAGTGGCATTTCAATTTGCTCACTATTTTATTTTTTAGGGATTTATTTATTTTTTATATTTTTTCATTTTTTCATATTCATTTTTATATCCCTTTTTATTTGTCATTTTATTTTTCTTTTTCTTTATATATATATAATATATATATATATATATATCATATATTTATATATTTTATTCTTTTCAACATGTTAAACATAGATGTAAAAAAATGTTACCACATCGGCTCCATCTCAAGATTGTGTTTCCTTGTGAGTGCGGAGAACATGTAGATCCTTGTGCCTTCTCCTTAGGCTATGGAGTCTTTGCTATGAAAATCACACTTGCCATGAAAAATGTAAATAAAACTAATAATGTACAATGAAGTATGGCTATAACATCTTTCAGTACTGAATATAGTGCTTGAGATACTGTCCATTGGCAGGCAAAGAAGAATGTATTCCTTATAGGTTCTGCAAGATAAAAGTATTGTTTCCTTTGACCTATGCAATTTTGAATGGTCCGAACTAGAGATTATCAAATTTGCTAGGTTTCCCTTTTTCTTCTCTTCGGGCATCCCATTTCAAAACCAAATCTCCTTCCCTAAAATATCTTTTTCTATCTTTTCTATCAAACAAACTTTTCATCTTATTTTGATATTGATGAATTTTGTACTAAGCTTCATCTCTATTTTCATTTAATTCTATAATATGATTGATTCTTATAGAAAACTCATCATGCTCTTCATTCAACTCTTGTAAAAAAATCATGATAGGAAAAACTAATTGTGTAGGAAGAATGACCTCAGTCCCATAGACAAGCTGAAAAGTGGGTTTTCTCATTGATCTTCTAGGTGAAATTTTGTTGGCCCAAACTGCATACTTGAGATAGCTATCTCAGTTTCTCTTATGATCTATAAGTACCTTTTTTATCACTTTTACTAAACTCTTAATAGATGAGTCTTCCAATCCATTCCCTTGAGGATAGTAAGGAGTAGAATGATGCAATAAAATCCGATATTTCAGGAAAAAATATATCATTTTGACACCACTAGATTCCCATTAATTATCTATGACTATCTATTGAGGACAACCGAATCTAGATAAGATATTTTCCTCAATAAATTTGATGAAAACAATATTTGTAGCATTTTTGACCTTGATAGCTTCTACCCACATTGTAAAGTAATATGTGGTAGTTAAGATCCATCTATGTTGACTGGTGGATGTTAGATGTATCTCTCCAATGAAATCTAGTCCTCGTTGTAAAAATGATGCCTTAAACAAAACTAGAACAAGAGGGAGTGTTGCTAATTTTTTCTTGCCAACAAAAATATGACATAGAATGCAACTTTTATGTTTTTTCCCAACCTGTGAAAGAAACTTTCGCAAATAGAAACCTCCCTAAAAATCTTGTGGATGGTTTCTCTCCAAGCATAATGACCCCCACATATTCCTTCATGAAATTGATCAATAACTCCTTCTGTTTCACTCTCACTCAAGCATAGAAGTATCATATTTAATGGGTCTTTCCAATACAAGTTGGAATTGATGATACTATACTTCATAGCCTTTAATGTAAGAGTTATGCACTGATTTCTTGTGAAATCAAGAAGGTACTAAAAATCATGATGAAAGTGTACAATATCAGCATACCATTCAAATAACAGGAACTTTTTCTCAATATGAAGTGGAAGAGGAGATGAGTCTGTAGATGCAGAAGGTTCATGTGGATTCTTATCTGCTGAACTTGGATAAGGTTCTTGTGGATTATTCTCTGTTGAACTTGGAGAAGGTTCTTGTGGATTATTCTCTACTGAACCTGGAGAAGGTTCTTGTGGATTCTTCTCTGTTGAACTCATAGAAGATTCTTGTGGATTCTTCTCTACTGAACTTGGAGAAGGTTCTTGTGGATTCTTCTTTGCTGATACCTACATGATAGTACTTATTCCCATAACTTTAAAATTGGATTCAACTAACAACTTGGCTAAGCCCTATCCTTTTATTAGCTTAGTGGATTTGATGTCTAGATCAAATTCAAGAATTTTAGTTATTCGTCTCCCTCTCCTACCATCTATATCAAGTTGGGTCAAAACAGTTTTGACAACATTATTTGGGACATAGGTAGTAATAGGGGAACAAAGGACATAAGTTCTGAAAGATTTTATGACTTCTACAAGGGCATAAGTTATTTTTTAATTATGTCATATTTCAGCGTTGCACCTTTCATAACTTTACTAGAGAAGGCAATTGGCTAGTCATCTTGGTTATCCTTTTTCTTGCAACATTGTGAATTTTCTATTGAATTTTCTAACCTACAATTTAAGATATTTACATTTACTTTCCAACTATATCATTAAATTCCTCTTAGTCAAGATTCTCTTAAATTCCATGACTGTTATTGTTGGCTTATTGGGGCCTGACCCAGGTTCAGAGTTAATTCGCCAAACAAATACCTGTACTACTGGCCCTTTTGGCAACAATCCTCAGAGCATGGAATGAGGTCTCACCCGAAGTGGTATGGGAGGGTGCTAGAACAAGATTTTCATGCCCTTGAGATGTCTGAGAGGTAATACTTGTCCTTTGTTTGTTCCTGTGCGTGGGTTGCTTTGCGCACTTCCCATTCCTTGTGGCCTGATACATTGCCTTTGTGCAACCCTAGCTAGGCATTGTGAGGCACTCTGCTCTATTACCAAAGATCTTACTTATCTTCTACTGTTAATTAATTACCTTCACTTACTTAAATGTCTTAAGTTATAATTATCAATACAAAACATTCATACACAATCGCGCAATAAATAAATAGTATACTTGCAAATTATATCCTATCATGCTTTAAACCAGGAAAATATACATAGAATTATAGAAAAACTTCTCTCTATTGATTCTCCCAATGGTTATAGACTCGACAGGTCTACCTTGTGCACTCCGCTGTAGGGGTCCACGCACTCAGTTGCGGACTACTAGGCCTCTGCGCACTCAACTGCAGAGCCTTCTCCTACTCTACGACCCACAGACACACTTTACACTTCGACTCAATCATTTAGACTTCTCATCCTTTTCTTCTATTCCTTGTTGGTTATGTTTTATACTTAGTGCCTCGTTCTATGGGTAGGTTTATCCAACCGACATTACATTACAAAACCTAGGGTGGACAACCCTGTGACTCTATTACACTTTTGAGCCCCATGCCCACAATTCATGAAACTTTTACAAAACGATTCAGTGAAAACTTGGGCTTTAAGCTCCAAAACATACCTTGGGGGGATTCTATGCCCAACAGACCCCCAACACAAACATCATGACTTTTCCTCAAGTCACTTTATCGGCACAAAGTCCCTACAACTATTCTCGAACTGCAACAAGGTTAGTAGCGCATTGAGCTGCTGCTTGTTGGATCTGCTACATACGTTGTTTCAAGACCTCTATGTTGGAAGTTCTTCTCTGCGTCAATGTGTGCATCCCCTCCATGTGTGGAAGCTTGCCTTCAATTTCTCCTATGATGGTGAAGGCCTAGTTGATCCAAGGCTGAAGACGCACCTTCAGGATTTCTTCCTTGTTTCCTGCCATGTCCACCTACTCTTTCAGTAGTTTAGCCTGTTGCATCCACAAGAGCCTATGAGTCAGGACCACCGTCTGCACAGTTCCTCTAACATTGTAATATTGTTGTTGGACTTCTCTCGCCTCTATCTCTAAGTGCTCAATGTTGGGGTCCTCCTGTAGACTTGTGAGGACCTCAAATGATTCCTCGAACATGCTGGTGCAATCTCGCACTTCACTGCCAATTTCATCTAGTCCCATTATGATAGCGCTGGCATGCTGTTCTCTGACTCCCAGAGGGGTTGATGACTTGGCCTTCAACTGGAGCTCCGGGGTTCGAAGGTTCAAATCTAGCTGAACCTTTGTCATTTATCGCCATGCTTCACGCACCCCTTCTACTAACCTATGGATGCGCGCCTTTGTCGGTATGTCTGTTGGTATGTCTGCTGGTATGTCTGTTACCTATGCCAACTATTGATTCTGTGAAACCACTTCATCGCACTGTAAGCTCAATTGTTCTATATTGATTTTCTGGTCACTGAGGACTTGTAGTGTGCGACTCTCCCTAGCTCACAACTCTACAGTTATCCCATCCTGCAAAACATATAGGGTCTGTCACAGGAGTGCAACCATATTAATACTGAGACCCTGCAGTGCGCTAACCATAGGCCTATCGACCTCATTTGTTGTCACTAGTGCCCCTTTCGGTAGTACTATGGTATTCGTTGTCTGCATGGGTAACATCTATTATGTTGTCATTATTGTGACTGCGAGGCTGGTTGAATGTGTGCCAGCCTAAGGAGGGTGCACCTGTAATTCCTACAACTATGCTCTGAGGCCTCCCAACACAATCTAGTTCTCCTGCATGAAATTTTGGAGGTTCTCAGAGGTGACATCGCACACTGTCTCGCCGATGTCATGTAGATCACCCTTGATTAGGCTGATTGGGTCAATAGACAACTATGATGCCTAAAACTTCTTTCGTGACCCTGTTCGCTCAGCTGGGTGTTGGTGCTTCAATTGTGTGGATGTGGTTTGTGGGTCTGCGCCCACCTCTTCTTCCTCTGCTTCATGTCCATCCGAAGGTGATGCTTGGCCCTCGCTTGCCTTCGCGGCTACCTCCTATGTTGTTGCTATTGCTACGATGGCCTTTTCCTGCTCAGTTGGCATCTGTGCAGTGTCCCACACCACCTGCACTTCTACTACCACTACTTCCTTTCTTCTCTTTTCTGCAAAATGTGTGATGCGTAGCTTGGCCTCATCTTTCTTTCTTTCTACCACTCACTTCTCTATCTTCATGATGTTCGGAGCATGCCACTCAAGGACGTTAAATATGACATCGTATATGGCTACAAAGGGTAGCTTCCTGCACTTGGTTGGGTCCTTGTGTGCTCTAATGTAAATACTATGCATGTCCTCTTTAAATTCTACAAAACCCTAGAGGTTGTTGTAGACAATGGGTGACAATCGCGGATTGCGCTCGATCCCCATTTTGAGGTTCATCTCCATGAACACCCAAAATATTTTGCTATTAGGGATCCTCTTGGCATCCATTGTGGCCAAGAGCAAAGCGTACATTGTGGCCTTTGGTAGATCTCTATCAATCATGTGAAATTGACTATCCTTCAGTAATTCCTCTGCCATGACTACTATGGACAACAGAAGCCATGCATGGTGGAAAGTTTTTCCCTATTCCTGAGCTTCGTGGAAATTCTCTAAAAACTCCCTACAGAGGTACTCAGACAAGTTAAACTGGACCCCCTCCATGCACTGCTCAGCCAGTGCTACCACCGGTGGAGGTACCTCGTCTGTGCGGAACCTATGCATAACCTTGCCAGCCAGTATTTAGGTTCCCCCTTTTACTACTTTGTCACTGATGTTGGATATGGTGTAGCTACTTTTCTTCTTCCCCAGCTATTATTTTTTCTTTATGACCTCTACGATGGTCAAGTCACTACTTTTCCCTTCTGAGATGTAGGTGGGGTCCTCTGCTTTGCATGGAAGTCGAGAAATGCAATGAATAAAGTCTACAGTGATGGGGATGGGATCCTCTAGCCACCAACACACATCATGCACCAAGCAGAGCAGCTGCTTGATGACTAAAATGGTTATTGGGGCACGGTGGAAAAGTGGCACGTAGAGCAAGTTCAGTAGCCCAGCCATTTCCACTCCGTGCAACCACTTTCGTAGCTCTAATTTTGTAACCCCCAACACGGTGTTTTGCTTGGCTTTCATGAGGTGCGAGGTCCCAAGGTGAGGGAACTTCTCCTAGTTAGTGAGGTACCAATATTCAAATTCTAAGCTCGGCACCCGTCCTAGGTGCTTGCCTTCAAAAATAATATTGTCTAGGAGGAGCGATGTCTAGAGTGAGCTCCTGGTCTCGTTAAGGTCCTTCGGTACTCTAGCCTTTCCTTTTGAGGGGGGAACATAGGCGACCAACTTTGTTGGGGGGTGTGCAGGCTCAGTGTCCTGCTCCATGCCTTTGTCCTTGTCTTTTGCGATGATTAGGTCCTGCAGGTCTTCTTTTTCTTCATCCGTCTTTATGGTGACAACTTTCCCCTTCACCTCCACTAACATCTTGGTGTGCAGTGGCTTCCGCGGGGACACACATATGGGAACCATTGCTTGTTTTTCCTTCTTGGGTCTTGGCATACGCGGTGATTTCGGGATTTCTGCCTTAATCCCAGCACCTTCCGTAGTCCCCCACAATCAGGGCCACCTTGGCCTCTTGGGCAGTCATTTTTGTTATCTCCATAATGTCCTTAACTATTGCCATCGTATCCGTCTAGAAATCTAGCACTCGCAAACTCAGGGGCTCAATCAACACTCGGCACATAGCAATCAGGGCTCTGCTCAATAGCTCAATTCGTAAATGACCAAAGGTTGTTTGCTGGGAAACCCTTTGTAATCTACAGATATTTTTGAATTTGAATTCGACTGTTCCCCCTAAATCTGATTCATTAATGCTCCCTTGGTGGCAAATTTTCCCAAATCTTGCCCATAAATCACACCTTAAATGTGTGCCGCCCACTCCATTTGGTCTCAAGTCAAGCATCCCATCATGTGACTTCAACGGTCATTTTTTGGCCAACACGCATGGTAGCACAACCCCTTTTGCATGGTCACGAGCCTTGTGACTCTTTTCTTCTGTGCGCAACTCCCACATCATGTAGCTCCCACATCACATAACTCCCAGGTAGAATAATTTATAATCCTATGCTTCCTTTTAGCTTCCTGGAGTGCTAAGACTCTACTTCCTTTCGCTAGTTAGGTGGTCACACCACCCATGTAAAGCTTCATCCTATAGTCCAGTGTGTTTTCTGAAAATTATCGACCTTTTATTTTTACGGTTAGCATCGTGCACCTTACCATATAGAACTCGCTACCCTGGTCAATATGCTTAGCAATGTGCAGTTCAAGCCAACGCATCAGACTAATCAATTCATGACAATAGGCCTTAAACCTGTCATCGTGATCATATGCATCCTGCCTTATCACCCTGATCTTTTTGCCGAGAGAAACCTCCTTTATCTCATCCTCCAGCTTCCTGACTTCTGCGTCCAACACAACGCTTTTCTCCCTTAATTGTACCCTTTCTTCCTCAAGTTCTTGGAGTCTAAAATTTCCCTCTTGGATTTCTACTTCCAAGGTTTTGTGAATCGTCGTATCTACTAGTGCTATCATGCATGGTCTAAGCTCTCCAAGTACTATAGGGATTATTGTGGTTGCTTCATACTCCAGCCTTAGGGTGCTTATGTAGTCACGTTTTTTCATGCTATCCTATAAGCCTAGAGAATTTTGGTACACGGAGGTCCCATTCAGTCCACTTCACATTCTGGACCTTGTTCAATGCTTTATGTACTTTGTTAAAGCTTCTCCATTGATATTCTTCTACACACTTGGTCTTTCCATAATTTGTGGTCCCATCCGGAGGGTTTGTTCGTGCCATTGCGTTACCCGAACCTGGTTACTGATCGTGTTCTGTACTGCGAGGATGGTGTGCATTCATACAGGTTCACACCATGTGCCTGTTTTCACCTAGATAGGTGCATGCGTGGGCCAGTTGATTTGACTATTTTGTCTGTTAATCACATCAGAGGCTTCCCAAACTACATCCGCATCATCCTCTTGCATTCGCACTAGTCCTCAAAAATTATTTGGTGCGTACCTCACCATCTCATGGGCATAGCGTGCGGTACCCATTTCAAAGCGTCGAAATGCTGCTCTTCTCGTACTTCTCTTTCAATTTTTTTCAGGAAGTGATCCACCTCGTTTAACCTGTCATACGTAGGTAGGTCTCTTACTTTTGTTGCTACACAGTGTAACGACCTTCTCATCATGTTATAGTTGAGCATGGTTACCTCGTGTAACATGTTTTGCCATCGTTCTATCTCCTCGTCAGAATCGGATGTGCAAGAGCTTTCGCGCTCCCGTGAGATTCAGCCAAGCATAGTTGGATTTAACCAGTCTTGCTCCCACGTGGTTATCTAGTAGATGCATTCCAAGTCATCGTCACTATTATAGTCACACACCAGCTCCATATAGCATGCTCCCTGTACACGGTCTAAAGGTACCACTAGGTGCAGAGACTTTTTTTTCAAAGATCATCTTGCACTTCTTTAGATTTATCACTCCATTCATGTTAGTGGCCCAATCTATTCCCAATACGTGCGGTAGGGATTGTTGTCATCAACAATCTCTATCACTTCAAAATTTGATAGTGTGCTTTCCCCTTCGATATCTACTATGATTACCTGCAATCTCCCATAGGTAGGATCTTTTTCTAGTTTGCCATCCATAGTTGGATAGGAGACCATTTCAACGTAGGCCTGCCCATGCGCTCCCATGTCTGCTTTGGCAGGACGTTCATGTCTGATCCTAGATCTAGAATCACTTGGTCCATCTCGTATTCCCTGATCTACACGGTCAATCTCATCTCCCTTTCCTATTTGCATCATGTGGTTCCCCAGCTTTCGGACTATGTGCGGTTCTTCTGGCGCGGTCCCAGTGCATCTAGTTATTAGTTCTTGTAGCCCCTTTATAGCCTTGTTGTCGTGCAACAACTTCATGCATGTATGCAAGAACGTAGTGAGAATCGATGTGTCCATTTCTACCTCTAGTCTATATTTACTTCCCAAAGTGCAGGCATCAGCAAATCTCCTCTTAGCTTCCATGAAGGTCTCCTTAGCGTGCTCCAAATGAAGTTTTGGTTCCTTCGTTGGAGCCTTGCGAAGCTAGGTACTTTCTTTAGGTTGCTCGACTTTGTCATCCCCTATTGTAATACCACTTCGGAGCATGATATTTACATTAGTGTCTTCCTCGCGTGGCTCAGAGCTCTTCATTTGCAGGTTCTGAGTCAGGGGAGGTTGGAGTGCCTCCACCTTAGCCTCATCCGCAGCACACCATCCCTGCATTTTGATTAAGGGGCCATGTTTCGGCGTGAACTCTATAGGTAGGAGCTCGAACCATCATCAGCTCATAACTTCTATAGTTGCACTCATGATGTCCTACTAACCTGCAAAGATTATAGAACAACTGCTGTGAATTCTATGTATACTCTATAATAGATGGAAATTATTTGTAGCATGCTTTTCTCCTATCTGACAAATCACGCACCAAAATTTTGGCCTCACGCTTGGTCCTGCTTGTGCCTTCAGTCTTAGTGGCATTGGTCATCCTCCCATAAGGTAATTTGCGAACATTGGGCAATGATCCTTGTCGTGGCCCTGGCCCTTGCATTTTATGCACCATACCTCAACGCACATCTCTAGGTGGGTTTTCCTGTCTTATTTTAAAGTCTACATCTCCAGGCACAAATTTTTCAACTACACGTGAATGCTCTGAACTCCGAGGTTATGATCTTGTATTGGAGTCTCGTGCAATCTCATTGTGACCTCCAAAGGCTTAGCCTGAGTGGTTAGCCTTTGTTGTGACAACGCATTTCATAGATGCGGCATTAACAATGCCACAAACCTTTCACAGAATTGCCCATCTGTTAATGTCATGTTTGCTTTGTGAATTATGCACTTCCATCTTTGATCCAACTCCCACGGTGTCTTGCCTGGTAGCATTGTGATCTCCTTGAAACTAATGATCAACAATGCTTTGGACTTTGGCCTTCTAAATTCTTTGTTTAGCACAGCTTGGATATCTGCAATCCCCGCATTTGGATTGTCATTGGAATGCTTAATGTAGCAGGTTAGTGCACGATCCTACAGAGCACTGACCAACATTCCCTTCTTTATATTATAATCCATGACACCCTGTGCTTCCCATATGGCTTTTATTACGAGCCAAAACTGGTCCAGATCTTCATTCCCTACTCCCTTGAACACTAGTAGCATTATCGCGCTTGCCATACTACTTTTTGATGGTCGTGGAGGTGGTATGGGAAAAGATGACAGTGAAGACAGTGAGTCTGGTGCTGGTGTGGGTGATGGTGGCATGCATAAAATTCTCTACTTTATAAAATTGATCACACTTCTTGGTGAGACCTTTGCGAGCTCTTATTCACCCCCTCATGGAGGTGAAATCAATGAGCTAGTCTCTAGTTCTGTGCTACCTTCATTCCTATAGATTCTCCCACTCCTCATAGCCCCAAACATAAATCTATTCACATAACCCACTTTTCACACTATAGCATTTTAATCCAATTGTTCAAAGATTTGATGTACTTACCTCACAGTCCCTTGAGGAAGCATCATTCTGCCTCACTATAGATGACTGACGTATCTACCATGAATTTGGTGATGAATCCTCATATGATTTGATTGAGCCAGCGATCGACAACACACACGAACTTATCCTTTGATGCTTCTAGTCTACGCACCAATTCCAGAGTTCACACAATAGGTTTGTCAAGTTTACACCTTACTTGGCTATCTGCTAGCTTCACAATCCACTCATACAACTCAGTGGGGAAGGATGTAAAGAAAATTTTGTGGATCTCCATATACAAGTAGTATTCTCACCACTCTTGCTTTGATAGTCATGGATTCCTATTTTCCTGTATTGCGAACTCGTAAATCTTTCTGTCCAACCAATATTCAATTCCTTTCTTTGTCAGATTCTAATGATATGACACTAGACATTTCTATGTAGATCCTACTCCCAACAACAAAACCATTTGTTGGCTTGTTGGGGCTTAACCCAGGTTCAGAGTTAATTAGCTAGACAAATCCCTGTACTACTAGCCCTTTTGGCATCAGTCCGCGGAGTGCGAACTGAGGCCTCACCTGAAGTACTGTGGGAGTGTGCTAGAACCAGGTTTCCGCACCCTTGAGATGTCGAAGAGGTAAGATTGGTCCTCTGTTTGTTCTTGCACACAGGTTTCTTCATGCACTTCCCATTCCTCATGGCCGCATACACTACCTTCGTGTAGCGCTAACTAGGGGATGTGTCACACTCTACGCTATTACCCGAGATCTTACTTATCTTCTAGTGTTAATTAATTACCTTCACCTACTTGAATGTCTTATGTTATAATTAGCAATACAAAACATTCATACATGATCGCGCAGTAAATAATCAGTAGACTTGCAAACTATATCCAATAATGCATTAAACGAGGAAAATATACATAGAATTATAGCAAAACTTTTGTTTATTGATTCTCCCAATGGTTACATACTCGACCTGCCCTGTGCACTTAGGTATAGGGATCTGCGCACTCAGCTGCGGACTACTAGGCCTCTCTGCACTCATTCGTAGAGCCTTCTCCTACTCTACGACCCACAAACACACTTTACACTTCGACTCAATCACTTAGACTTCTATTCCTTCTTGGTTATCTTTTACACTTAGAGCCTCACTCTATTTATATAGTCCCATGGTCCGTAGACCATTGGTAGGTCTATCTAGCTAACATTACATTACAAAAACTAGAGTGGACAACCATGTGACTCTATTACACTTTTGCACCCCGCGCCCACAATTTGTGGAGCTTTGACAAAAATATTTGGTCAAAACTTGGGCTTTAAGCCCCAAAACATTCCTTGGGGGGGAATCCATGCCCAACAGTTATTGCTATATTTGCAATGTTTAAGTATTCTAATTCTTGCTTGGTTTTGGAATTTAAGAAATATATGACTTTTGTGCTTCTTCTGGCCTATGCTCTTAATCCACCTTTGCATTTTCTAGTGTTGTCTTAACTCTGTGTATAAGTTCTTCCTGTTCAAAACTGATTTATATTGAGGGCCACATATCAGTTATGCTAGTGTTTATGTTTTTCAAAATGTTGTTATTAGCCTCTGCTAACATTTGAATTACAAAGGAATGGTCTTCATACATTTGTAACTGTAGCACGAGTTTGTAATTTTCCTGAAGTTCTGATAAAAATGGATTGTCAGTCTTAAGTTTACTTTCCTCCATCTTCACCAATTTTTCTAATAATTTTAATTTTTTTCATTCTAGACTACTCATCATTCATCCAGAGCTCTAGTAAGATCTTCTATAGATTCTCAAATTGTAGTCCTTGCTGAAGTTTATGTCATTGTAACTATGCCTAATGTAGATACTTGTGCTTCTTCCCACTATTGTTTTTCCTTCAACAATGCTTCCATGCCCTGCTCCATCTTATGAATATGAGTATTTTCTTAGCCACTACAGTAAAAGGTTTCTCCTTCCCCATTTCTATATTGGCAACCTCTTTAGGTTGAGGATGTTTTGTGGAGGGTAGCTTCAATTTATTCCTCAATGCCTCAATGTCTACTTCCTTGTTTTTGATGAACTCTTCTACTGCTTTCATATGCTTAGGATCATGTCCTAGCTTTATGATAATATCTTGCAAAAATTCGATCCTGTTATCTTTAGAAAAAGATGACATTTTTTCAATTTTAAACTGAGTATTTATATTATTCAAAGATGACTGTAATTTGGAAATAGTCATTGTTGAACTAGTAGGTGATGAAAAGATTAGCTCCTCTCTTTGTTTATGTAAATTGATCTTATCCATTTCATTTATTTTCTTAGTATCAATTGAAAAGATGCGATCTTTATAGCATTCACACCACCCATGGTAGCTTGCACTAGAGGTTCGATGAAGGCCATCTAGAAATCTCCCTTTTCTTAATCAAATGCATAAAGTAGTATGTGATGAGTTTTAGTTGTCTTCTTCCAAAACTTAGAGTAAGTGGAAGCCTTCCAAGCTACACTTTTTAAGTTTATTTCTCTCTTTCTCGAAAAAATACTCTACTGAGTAGAAACCTATGAACTAGATGATACTGGAGATTGGATTATTGCTTCCATAGCTAGTGATTGTATTGTTTCCTCTACTTGAGTGGAAGGAGTGATAGGGGTCCTACATAAAATCATTGTGGTTGGCTACTCTGTGTTCCCTTTCTTCGAAGTTTCATCCTGAACAGTTAGTATTTGAGGCCTAAACAGAGGATTAATAGGAGAATCTAATTTTTTAGTAGTACGAGGGTCTTTCTTCTTCACTTTAAAAGCAATAAACTCTACATCTTGATTATTAGAATCTGTAGGGGACATATGTTCTCTTTCTCTTTTCTTCTCCTTCTCTTTGAGAATTATTGTCTCCGTATATGATTGGTTGAGAAGTTTTTATTCAACTTCCTATAACATACCATTTGTAAATTCTTCCTCATTGGCATATTGTTCGATCACAGACCTTGGTGTGTGTGCATAGGGAGTACTTTTCAGTTCCAATCTGAGCTCGGAGATGGTGCCTTGAGGATCATAAGACCAAGAAAAAGTGAGCTTCTATTTCCTTTTCTACAACTCTAGTGTTGATGATGTATGGCCCTATGTGAGTTTTTAGCTTGAATTGTTATTTCTTCTTATGAGAGAAAGAATGCACTTCATCCATATTTAACATCTTCCTAGAGTATTCCAATGCAAAGATCCTAATAGGTACAAAAACTGGTAGCATGTAAGGGAAAAATTCTGATCCATAAACTCTAATATAAATGTAGTTTTGGTATATATACCAATATCCAACTTTGGATTTCTCTGTTAAGTGTAAAAATTTATTTACCTTTGGAGAGATTCTTGGGATTACATTTCTGCTTAACAAACATAGTGAGGTATATAGAAAAAATTCTACATAAAGAGTGAAAGAATACTCCTTTGAGTTATTTATAACTAGAGAAGTTCAGTGAATGAATGACCAAGGGTTACCTTTGCTATCTATATTTTGTAAAGGAAATTTAAATTTGTCCAACTCGTAAAATAGCATAATGTAAAATAGGACTTGCTGATACTTAAAGACACATCCTGCTTTAAAATTTACAAAGTAGTCAAGGACTGAATTAGCCAAAAACTAACTATAATTGAAAAGGAGGAATGGATTCCTTACAACTACAAAAGTAGATAAAAAACCTAATAATACCTCATCTACCAATTGATCACTATGGTATCCAAGCAGTCTAGTTACCATAGGAATCAACTTCTTAGACATTTCATGGAAAATTGAAGTTGGATATGGGGGACTATTCCTAGGTAATTCAACATTTTCAGGAATACAATAGTCACAAATCTGGTTTCTCTAAGAGAATGTGACTTTATTATATAATTCCATTAGAACATCAGCAAGAAAAGGGGCATCGGAGGCCTAATATTCAATTAGCAAGGATTTGCAGATAGTTTTAGGGGATATAGGAAAAATGACTTCATTGTTCTGAGAAAGGACTGCTCATTCATTGGAAAAGTATCTTAGGTGGCACCAGATAGAAAACTCGAGAAAGGAGTCTGGGGGAAGCCAAATTATGGGAGAAAGCATTCCCACATACTCAATTCATGAATTTTATCTACGTACTTATGTTTGGCCCAATTATGGAGCTGATAGAGGTCAAATACAAACAAGGTTTCTTCAATTTTGTATTGGGTATCTATTAATGGGGCCTTGCCAAAATCTAGCGCTCGAGTAATAAGAGGATTTGAATATGTAGCCTTCCATTTTCCTTTATGGTTTGACATGGCGAAAGAACAAGAGGGTATATAGAATGAAGAAAAGCTTGAAAAACTAAGATTGAGGAACAAGATTTTGGGTAACATGTCGGTCGTGCACGGGAAGATTGCTATTGAAGGTTGGCAGTTAGTGGCAGTCTTCTTTTCTCCTATAAGATCAATGACAAGTGAAAGGGAAAGAACTACTCACATGAAAAGGTTATATAGCAGCCGAATGGTTTGATAACAACAATTTTAACATTTGTGGAGTGGGAGGTTTATCAGAAAATGGATATATAGGCATGACAATTTAATAGCACAAAATTCACAAGATTACATGGTGGATTCAAATGTTTAATGGATATGGGACATCACAGGGATGATATGGCAAGAGGAAACGATTATATGGTGGGGAAGGAGTGGTGGAGAGTAAGAAATGTGGCGGGAGGTGAGGAGAGGCTAGAAACGTCATTGGCGAGAGGTGAGCAGAGGTGGTATTTCAGGGGAGGTATCGATGGTAACTAGATTTGGGAGGGGACCCCCAGAAATAACGTAGTAGATGCCATGTTTCTTAAGTAGTTTTAGAGGAAAGTACTTTTTGATCACCCCCCCTCATGTTAACCATCGGGAGCACGGGGTGAGCATCTAAAATTCCCTGTATTCCATGGATTTTGGTGGATAAAATCAATGTCGTTGATTTTTGCATGCATTTTATTTACAAGCGAAAAAATACTATTTTGTCATATTACAACTTTATAAAAATAAATATAAAACAATAATCCAAATGAAGCATAATACTAAGGATTTTAAACTCTAATAAAAATTTATTTTTTCATTCAAAGCTGCGTTTATATTTCCTCACTATTATATTCTTTTAGGGATTTATTTATTTTTGATTTATTTTCATTGTTTCATATTCATTTTTATATCCTTTTTATTTTTCCTTTTCCTTTTCTTTATCTATATATATATGTGTGTGTGTGTGTGTGTGTGTGTGTGTAAAATAATGTTACAACATATCCTTTTGTACTATAATTCATTAATCATCTATCCTGTAAGTGTTTTTGGGTAAGGATCCTTGTGCGGATGGTATCCAACCACATGACAAAAGGGGAGAGGCGTCTAAGATGATGATGGTGTCTCACCACATTTTCTCCCTAAAAACTATAGTTCCTAGTGAGGATTTGGAATAGGCTTATAAATTTTACAATAATGGTTCCCACATGTCCAATCCTAATGATAATTCTATATTGAATTTGGAAGTAATGTCATAGAATTATGTTAAGCTCCCTACATATGGGTACTTAGGAATAAAAGAATTAACATACGAGTTTATTGTATTGAAAATAGGATCACTAGGTATTTTTTCTATGGTCAAGTAATGTAAAAGTATTATCATTATGTCTAATTAATGCTAGGTAGATGTTCATGATAAATATTGGCACCACTACTGGTTAGGGCCTTGGAACTGAGAAACTATATATAGAAAGGAATCTATGCAATGTTTTATTAATTTATTATCATTCTATTATAACTTTACTCATATTGAGGTCCCCCCCTTGAAGGGGACCATGAGTATTTCTCTCTTTCTAGATTATCATATAACGGTTAATATTTTGCACATTTAATATTCTTGTTTTTCATCTTCTATTTTCTATAGTTTATATCATTTTATATATCGCTCCTAATTCTCTGTTTCTATTATATAATCACTTTACATAGTGTTAGAGAGTTAAAGGATGAAGGGAAATAACTTGCATTGTATCATTCAGCTTAGAAACATCCAATTCCCTTTTCAAAAAATATCAAATCTGCTATTAGCAATAATTCCAAAAACCTAAAGTGTGAATTCAACCAATAGCACACCTAAAACCAAATAGAGGGACAAAATATATAGGTATGGAAATGGTGATTTTGAAAAGGAAAATTAATAGGTACAATTATCCATCTACTACAAAGGGTAGTTTTCATTTTGAACCAAGAAATCAACAAAAATGTCACTCCATGCTTTTGTATCAAATATAAAAATCCTAAAACAAAAGGAAATCCATTAGAATAAAAAATTATCTCCACATAAGAAGAAAATAAATAGTAGAAACTATTCTACATACAACATGGGTAGTTCAAAGCAAGGACCCATGAAATACCAAGTAGAGAGATAATAGCCACATGGAAAAGGAAAACATAAATTTATATGGAAAATACAAGCCCCAAGTTGTCTAAATAAAGTAATAATGCAAGGAATAAATAATAGCCACACACATAACCACTCCCATACTATCTGAAATTGAAATCAAAATTCCAATAAATAGATAGAAATATCACCTTGAAGCCTAGTTGTTCATTTCCATTTAATCTACACATTAGGGAAAAAACCAATGGGTAGTGGATTAAAATAATAGCCCATAATCCCCAAGAACCATCCAACAAATCCATCACCTTCTTACATAATGTTGAGTAGGAAAACAACTTATATGAGGTGGGCGATAGAGAAAATAAAAACATAAACCAACCATGCATACACTCAATAGCTCACTAATCTTCAACTATAACAATAATCTCACACTCCGACAAAATAACAAACAAAAATAATTTAAAGGGGAAATCATGAAAATACTAAGTAGAATCTAGAGAACACAAAATAACAATGATGAGTGAAGGGAAATTTCTCAATTCCAAAGGCCAAATATCCCATGACAATTTGGATGTCAACCATCCAAAATCTAGGTTTTGAGATCTTAACACTATAATATGGAAAAGTAAGAACATCAACCCAGCAAAAATTTGAGTCAAATAGGATCACCATTATCCCACACAATGTTAAATATAATAATAATTGTAAAGCATATAGAACAATTACAATCAAGGACAAAGCTTAGCAACACAAATAATAATATTTATATACACAAAGCAAGAGAAATTCAATTGAAAATTTAAATAGTAATGCTTACGACATCATCAACAATAGTCATAGAGTAGGAAAAATCCATTCATTACAATATCATAATATAAAATATTGTAGCATCAATAACAATGAAAAACCACGCAAGAGACATCTAATTGATACCATAATAGGTAGGGGTCACAATGCATGAAGGTTTCTAGAGAGAGGAAAACAAATCCATTAAATGAAGCATGTCTAATGAAAGCTTATTGAGAAACAAGGATAATTAAACTTCCACCACCCTTTCCTATATTTTCATAATATTTATTTTTGAAATAATCAAATATCCAAAGTTTTATACCTTTTATTCACATTTATAATACTCTCGGCTAGAAGGGCATAAGAACCTTTTCCTAAGTTCTGCATGAGATAACATTTAAGGCAATTATGATACCCAAGATATGAAGGAGCCACTTGGAATGGGTGGTCTACCCTTACTTGAGGTATGACATTAGAAATGTAGGATATGTTGGGCATAGAGGTGTGACAAGGGGCATGTCATATTGGGCATGTTTTGACTCTTCTATCATGTCATGGAAGTATGCAGCAACATGGAAATACATACGAAGAGTCGACATGTATGGTGTGCCAATGAATTAAACAAATTATAAGATGTAAGGTATGGCAAGGATAGGCATGGAACATTGCACACGATGATTTGGTTGGTTCCCAAATGAATGTGTGCGTAGTAGAGAGTATGTATGCACAAGTTAGTTAGACATGGAAAAGGAGAAATAAAGAAAAGTGATGATTAAATACTACCAAAAAACACGCATGGACAAATATATAAGGATGCTCAGTTCGAAGAGTGAAATGACCATTCAACGAAGAGGAAAAAAAAAAAAATTCACAAGAGAAAGTTGAGTTGTTAAAGAATAGCTTGCATACATGTGCAAGCTAGGCATGGGGTCATTAAACGGTTTTCTTGTAACTTGGAGTTAGTGGAAGTTGAAAGGTGTGAGTACACTTGATGAGTAAAATGACAAATTGTTGGGTATTTTGGTGAGGTAGGTTGGCACGAATTGACATAGATAGGTCATGTCTCTGTTGTGACCCAGGGAAAGAACTCCACAAAGTATAGAGATGGATTTGCAATGATGAAGGTGTTATCACTCAAAACTTTTCCTTAGAAGTTTTGGAAGAAGGGAAGGTTCCGAGGTAACCACAAACCAATTTTTTATCATAGTTTCTAGACAACCTATGGCTCAGAGAGGGATCTATCTATATAATTTAGTTATTTTTGCTTAGATATTAGGCTAGTTCTAGAGCTCATGGTGTTTTTTACTTGTATGATGATTTGGTGGTGGAATCCTTAAAACAGGGCAGATAAGTTAATGCCATTAGGCCATTGGGAAATGGAATCAAAGAAGAGGCAGCAAAGCTGGAGTTAACTCACTAAAGGGAATGTTCAAAGGGCAAGATAGCAGAATGAAGTACAAACCCTTCGACTAAAGGTTGAAATGACTCTTAATGGAGGTGAGAGGAAAATCTAGAATCCTCAGGCCAAGGCTAAGATGGGGGAACAACAGTGAATCATGAGTGAAGGGAAATTAAGAATCCTTTACTATAGACCAGAGGAGAAACTACAGAAGCTAAGGAGCAATTAAGAATTCCCTAGCTAAGATAGTTTAAGAGAAAACATTAAGAATGCATAACAATAAGACAGAGTGCAGTTAAGCAAATTCTGAAATAATATTCAAGTTAAAACATTCAGACTTCTAAAACATTTAATATTATGAAACAACTTTAAGAGAAATAAAACAACACAAGAAAATTACTCATTTGTACCCCTTTTTACACATGAATAGCTTGAAATATTTGATCTTTATTCATCAATCGAGCATGCTGGCCTAGTCAATGATACAAAAGCTTTATAGTCGTTCAACAAAATTCTATTGAAAGTATAATAATCCACCCTACATACTTCGATTTATGAAGTATTTATACAAAATGTTTTTACAAAATATCCCAAAATAACTTGGGAATTAATCTATGAAATTCAAAATATCTTCTCACAGGAAGATAGAGACAGATATTGAATTGTTTTCTTGTTGTACCTTTTATTGTGGTTTAGATGGAAGTTTATGGTTGCTATGCTCTATGATGACCAAAGGCTGTTGCCTTCTATATTGATCCTCTTTGACACGGATACTCTTTGACCCTGTAACCTTTGACTCTGATGCCCTTTTACCTCGTTGACTATGTGTTTGACCTTTAACTGTGTTCTGCTATAGTAAGTCAGCCAATTTTTCCCATTCTTGATTTGTTCATAACTAGATACTCAACATTCTCCAATAAGTTTCATCTTCCTCAGTGTATTTGGAAAATGAAGGCTTATTTACTAATATATGGTTTACCTCATGCTCGAGGTAAAATAGATTTTCAAAATCACTGTATAGTACGTTTCCTGTTGGTACTCCTGAAACCTATGAAGTAGCCACTTGTTGTCTTGCTACATCCTTGAGTTTGTCGTTGTAATCTCCTTGTTCCATAATTTTATCATGAATGACTAAGGGATTAGGTAATCCCTTTTCCTTTAGCTTATCAAACTTACCCATGAACCTGTTAATGACTACTTGCATTTCCTTGCCCTTTTCCTTTAACTTATGCATAAGGCCCGTCTTGGTGAGGACTTCTTTACCTCTAGAATAGTAGCAGTCCTGTCTTCAATTTCTAGTTCCTGTATTTGTACCTATTCCTTGAATTTAAGAACTAGATGAGCCTAGTAGCATCTCTAGGCGTATTTCCTAATTGTATCTTCACCTTCTCAATAGCCTCTGTCATTAACCTTATGAGATCAGTCTACTCGAATATGACCCATATGGATGGCCAAATATCATTGACAGAGTCAATGATATTGGCCCACAGTTTTACCTTGGCTTCTCCGAGTGGCTCCTTTAGTGTCAAGTCTCTTTCCATTAACTTGAGCTTTTCCTTTATCCTTACAAGCTTATTTTCCTCCTCTTTCTACATAGTCTTGGCAAGCTTATAGTCTATTTCTAAGCTTGCCACCTGCTCCTTTAGCTTGTTTATCTTGTTTGTCTTAATAAAAATTACTTCCATGGCATGAACAAGCTTGGTTGCTTCATCTGTTGTTGTACCTGTTGTTTTTGTTGTGGAAGCTACTGATGTAGATGTTGCAGTGGTGATGGGCAAGGTAGTGTCTATAGGAGTTTCTGGAGCCAATGTGGCTACCAATGTAGATGGTACTACAATAGTCACTATAGGGATTAGCATTGTTGGTGTGGTCCCTACTTCACCTTGCTTTAATTGGATTAAGGCATCCAATTCCTTCTCCATGCTCGACAACTTATCATTCATATTGAGGACTAAATCCATTAAGTCATCATGCTGAGTTTGAGACTGTAACACCTCCTGTGTTTGTGGATGATGCAAGGAGGGTATCTTTAGTTTCTTCTTTAGTGAAGAAATTTCCTTCTTCTTTTGTTTTATTAACTCCTCTGTTGCTTTGATATCTTTTGGATCATGTCCCATCTCTATGATCAAGTCTTCCAAAGACTTGATTCTGTTATCCTTGGCTTGTGTTGAAGCCTATTAAAGTTGATACTGAGCTGAAATGTTGTTCAGGGAACTTTGCAGTTGATGAACAACTATGGACTTCCATGTCAGGGTGGATTAGATCATTTCTCCAGCCTTCTTGTGAAACTCTATTTGGTCCATAGGGTGAATATCCCAGGTCAACACCTCAAAATCAAGTTTCTTATAGTTACTGTGTGCCCTTGGTTTCTGCACAGTTGGTTGAATGAAGGACACATGCATCTTCCACTCTTTGATGTCAAAGGCTGACATCAATCTACTCTGACCTGGAGTAGAAAGTTTGAAAAGCTAAGCATATGTCTCCGTTTTCAACCTTTAATTCCTCATTTGTATCTCTTCCAATCTTTCTTTGATACTTTTATCTTGGTCTGCTAGCCTACTGCAGGACAAGTCCTCTACACTCATCTGTCTCTGTATCATATGGGTTTTTGAGGATGAATGGGGTTGCGTTTCCTCTAAAGGAATAGTACCTTTACTCCTTTCTAGCTCAAAATCAGTTATTTCAACTAAGACATAAATGTCTTCTTGCTTTGACACAGGATTGAGTCTAGGCCTTTTGCTTTGGCCTCTTTCATATTGAACAATGAAGGCTTGTGTCCCTAAACTTGATCCTTCCTCCTTACTGCTTTTGGGATTTTTCTCCTCGTTCAAAGGAGTCTACATGATAGGGGGAGTGGTCATTGTCCCTTCCTGAGGTGGCACCTGTAGAAATGAATTTTCATCAAGTTTCTTTTCTAGTTCTAATAATGTGTTTTCCACAACAACTTCAATATTGTCCCTGTCCTCTAAAGTGTTTTCCAACCATTGCAATTGGTTGGCATACTTTTCTATCTCAGGGATGCGATGATGAATATAGGGGGCCATATTGTTTTTTGTCTTCTTTTGTAGATGAAATTGAAGGGATCATATCTCCATATGAAGCTGTGTTTTAATTTTAATCTCTAAAGGATCAGGTCTGCCTCCTTTCCAACTTTTCTGCTATTACAAATAAAAGGATCCAATTGGTGTTTGACCTTAAGCTAGGCTTTCTTTTTGGCTGAGACAAAGTTTACCTCATCTGAATTTATTATTTGTCTCTAGTACTCTAGTTAAAATAACATTATTGGGAGGTACTTAGGTAGTTTGTATGGGGCAAGCTGGCACCCATAAATCCTTATTTCAGTGTGGTTTTGGTACAAGTACCAATCTTCCACCTGATGATTGATGTTTAGATGAAGGACTCTCCTAATATTAGAACTGATTCTTGGTGGAGGGGTTCCACTGATCATGGTCATCATAGGATGGATAAAGGAATCTATTAGTTCATTGTATGAATAGGGGGAGGGATATTGATGAGTCAATGGGGTCTAGAAGATGACTGATCTTGGTTGGCCCTTGGTGTCCAACTTTTGCAAGGTATGTGGGAATTTATCTTCTTGGAAGTAGAGGAACATGTAGTATACTTTTGAGGAGTACTTGAAGACTCTCTCAGTGGGTAATCTCATAAGTTGTTCATGCATTTTGTTTGCAATGAATTGGGCATTTTCCTAGATTATTGTTGGAGGCTTACCAGGGCTAAAGATAGACATGAAAGCAGGGACTATTTCATTCACTTGTTCATCAGTGGTATAGCCCAAGATAGAAGAAATCATGGTGATGATATGTTTACCCTTTTCTAAAAAGACGACAGAGATGTATGGTGGGATATTAGTGGGCATATGTGCTTCTTCCAAAATGGAAGTTTGAAGAATTTCAGTGAGTCTGGTAAGCCCAAAGGTGGGGTATTTTTCCAGCAAGTCTCCAACAAATAGTGGGGATAGGGTCTGGCCTGGCTGCAGCTGCAAAATCTAGTTGATGGACTCAACATTGATTTTGAAAAGGATTCCCTCATGAGGAGACATAATAGCCCTGGTGCTCGGAATGTATTGAATTTTTCATTGGGGAATGATCTCAGGAAAGTAGTGGACTTGTCGGAAAACATACTTAGGTAAGTTATATTCCCACAATCCAATTTCATCATGATGGTTAAGGTGGGCGTCTCTCACAAGGAAATGTATTTTAATCATTAGGTCATTGGTGACTATGTCTTTTATCTGGTAATCTCTATTAGCGAGGAGAAGGTAGTCTAGGTTCAGATGAGGTGTGAACATATGCTTGACATTCAATGCAGTAGTGGCAGCCATAATTCAGTTCTTGTGGATTCAAATTAGGCTAGCTCAAGGTTGAATTGGGGTTTTTAGAGGTAGTTTGGTAGTTTCGGGGTTTGAGTATTCAACAAGGTGCAGTACAGAGTCTTTTGGAGTAATTACAATTAACTTTTAAGTTGGAAAAAATATTCAATGACTGATATAACTTGAAATTGATAGGGCACTTTGTGAATTCACTTTTAAATACCTGAAACTAAGGCAAATTGACTCTGAGTAGGGTAACTAGTAGCTGCAATTGGTCGAAGGGTGCTTATGGAGGCTGCAGAGTTGACTGGATGGTCTGTGGCATTCTATGGAGTGAAATTTTCATGTGGGTTAACGTCTTTGATGTTTTTCAAGTGTCGTGCATGCGTACATAATCTTGTAGGCGAAAATTTAGTGAAAAAGACATTTTTGGGTCTTTTTGGCTTTTATATGGAAAAAATGATTTTTTTGCAGGTACGGGTCAATAATGACTGATTTGTCGCATAGCGGTGAGGCGGTAAGCGGGTAACTTTGCACTGCTTATGGGTGTCAAGTGGTATTTGGGAGGGGCCACCCGATTCCACTCAGTGACTGACACGTCACTAGGGCGGTCACATGGAAAACAACTTTTTCAAGTGTGTATCATCCAACAGATAATCCCGCTCGAAATTGTTTCTAGGGTGTTGGATCTGGGTCTTTAGATTAGATGGTGGTCGGAGCACGATTGCGCAAAAAGGTTAATGGGGGGCTCGGCGGGCATATTAAATATGGCAATATCAAGATTAATGGTGGATAAAGGCGGGATTATGCCATCGAGGTTGTTAGCTGAGGGCTTAATAAGGGTTTTTCCTAACTTAATCGTAGATCGATTAGTTAGTGGGTTTTTGCCAAGTTTGATGTATCTTATAGCTTATATTTAAACTAGGGTATAAGGAAAAGTTTATATAGGAAATTAATATATATGGGAAAAGGGTTTATAAGAAACATCGGAAATGAATAGTACTAAGCATAATGCATTTTCTGTGATTTGTTTGTTTTTCACATATATGCATTATAACTAAGGCTAAAGTGTTTTTATGGGTTTCTTATATGAAAGGGGAACTTACATGGGGGTGCTTACTTTCCCTAGGCAAATAATGTTTTAACCTTCGGAAAAGGGGTTATATTAGGGAAATGAACGAAATGAAGGGGGGATGAAATTTTATGTGGGAAATTTGGTACTTGGTATCCATAAGTCATTGAGCTGAGGGTCTGGTCCCTCTAGAACTCAGAGGAATGCTCTGAGCCCCTTTGACTTAGAGTTTTTAAGTACCTAGAACTTTATTATGGGCAATTAGTCAAGTAAATAGGCAAAATGAATGGGGGAAGTTAATCAATTGACCTTGAAATCCATCTTCATGCTTGATTGACCATTTACATTTGAAACTTATGATGAGAGATGATAAATATGCTTTTTGCCTTATCATCAAATTTTTGCAACCTTTCTTCTACTTACACGTCTACTTGTCCTACCATTTTTTCTTCACTTTATTAGGATGCATTTAGACTAGCAAACCCTTATCAAAACATTTTCTTTTCTTTTCACAAAGAAAATTATCTAATTCTATCACTATATCATCCAAGGGCTCGGATTAAACTGATGAGATCCTTTTATTTTACTCTACCTAATCTAATGATCTGCCAAGATTAAATAGTTTGGTCAGATTGTATTCTCTAACTATCAACATGAAATTTAAAGCATGGAATAATCAAGATTAAATACTTTGATTACCCTGGATTGTGGCATGAATCACAAGCTACACACAATTATTATTTTTCATAAAGTAAATAGTAGTGGCATTTAGACTTGCACACTTTCAAGGTCTCTTTTTGTTTTTTGGGGTTCATATTTTTCACCTTTTTGGACCTTTTTCTTTATTCTTTTTGTCCTTTAATTTTTCTTTTAGGACATCCCCTCTTTTCATTTTTTATTTCTCAATATGGAAAAAATTTGCGGAAGGTGAAGGTATGTACATATTACAAGACTTAACCTTAGCCATTCAAAATTATGACTCCTATTGGTATAGGAACCTAACAGTGGCTCCACTTGGGGATGGCATTTCCTTGTGGAATGTCGAGAACTTTGAGATCAGTAACTTTGGAATTTTGACTTCACTTACCTTGTGACTTGTCACCTTTCAACCTGCTTTATTCATACTTATGATAATAAATCCTTAAATTCTTAGGGCCTTCTCTCTAGGCTTCAACTCTAAAGGGTTACCATCCAATCCAAACTAGACTTTTTCAAAATAAAATTTACACACATGGGAAATAACAATTACTAAGTCCTTTAAGGAAGAAAGCATTATTCCCTCTGTAAGCATAAATGACATAGGGGCCCTTCCATAGGAAATCAAATTTCCCATGCTTACCCTTATCTTCCCTTCTCGAGTCCCACTTGAGTACTTTATCACCTAAGTAGAAATCATCTACCTTGGTCCTTCTATCAAAAACCTTTTTGATCTTTTCCTTCACAACTTGAGATCTCATGTAGACCTCTTCTTTGGTTTGTTGGAGATGAATAGTCTAGTTAATTCTTCTCTGGATATCATTTGGTTCAGATTGTAGTTCATGGACCATCTTCATCATTGGTACTCCCAAAGAGGATGGAAAAACAACTTCCAATGACATAAACTAGCTGATAGGGAGATGTACCAATTCACATTTGGGTAGTCAGTCTGTTAGCCCATAAGGATTTGACTAACTTCTTGTTTCATGTTTTCTTATTATCTTCCAATAATTTCTTAATAATGTTCACCAAGCTTTTGTTTGAATATTCTGCTAGTCCATTTCCTTGAGGGTAGTAGGCTATAGAATGACCTAGAGTGATGTGATACTTATTGCAGAATTCTATCATTCATTTGGATTTAAAAGTTGTTGGATTATCAGTAATGAGCTTGGTTGGGCATCCAGATCTAGACAAAATGTTGGCTTCAAGGAAGTTAATGATAACAGTATATGTGGCTTGCCTTGAAGGTATGGCCTCTATCCATTTTTTTAAAATAGTATGTGGCTGTGAGGATCCATTTATGTTGGACAGAGGAGGGTAGGTTAATTTCACCAATGAAGTCTAAAACCCATTGTTAAAAAGGTACTTCAACAGTGATTTGTTTAAGGGGTAATGTTAGAAGTTTTCTTTTCCCTCCAAAAATTTGACACTTGTGACAAGAGGTCACAAATCTCTTGACATCAGAGAATAAATTTGCCCAATAGAAACCCGCCCTTAAGATTTTATCTACAGTGGTTCTCCAATAGAGGTGTCCACCACAGTTACCTGCATGAAAGTCTTGTAGAACTTTTTCAGCCTCATCTTTTATCAAATAGTTAAGGAGAATTCCTTCATGATCTTTCCAAAACAAAGCATTTTCATGTATACAAAATTTCAAGGATTTTAAAAACCTACCTTTGGTTCTAGATAACCCTAGAGGAGCTTGTAAGTTTAGTAAAACGTAAATGATATTAGCACCATGGTGATTCACCAAAGGCTTGGCTGATTAATGGAATTTCCATCTCCTCTTCTTCATCTAGTGCAACAATAAAGTTTATGTCTAAGGCTTGATAGTTTGACTCAGCCATAAGTTTTGCTAAGCCTTGGCCCTTGATTAACTTTGTGGGTTTGATTTATATATCATACTCTAAGATAGTAGCAATCCATTTTCCCCTTTTTGTTGGGTGTGGAGCATGATTATTTAGAGGTCTTTGTTTCAGCCGGATGTATATCATAGGAAGTTTGTACACCCCTCCACGCGGGGGGTGCAGGGGGGACTTATCCCCCCCGTGGGGGTTCCGGGGGGCCAATCCCCCCCGTTGGGGGGTCTGGGGCCAATGGTCCCCTAGTGGGGGTTTTGGAAAATAGATGTAAAATTGCCTTGTAAAAGTATAGTAATTTCTAGTTAATTTGGGCCGTTCATTAGGTGGATGATCTAACGGTAGAACTTATGTTTAGTTTAGGGTTTTTTTCCCTAGAAGGCAACCCCTCTCTTTGTATGAGGGCATTGTATTGAGGCTATGTAGTAGATGTGTATTCTCCAAGCAAGAAACAGAGAGGTGATATTGTGAGAGAAAACATAGGATATTACATCGAATCTACTGTAGGTTGTGTCTCTTCATTTCGCTGGATAATAGAAAGGAAGGACCGACTGTTCAGGGTGGACATAACCCAAAATGGGTGAACCATGTATATCTGTGTCTCTTTGGTTTTATGCATTTTCTTTGTTTATATTTATGCAATATTCTATGTGTTCCATTTCTCTGTAATATATAATTTTCTAACACTTTTCCCATCAGGACCTTCATGAGTCAGGATGTCTTTGACTACAGAATTGCAAACATAGGCTATTGTATGAGAATACAAAATATATACCCTAAAATCTTTGATAGCTTTGACTAAAGCCAATGCTTATTTATCCATTATATTTTATTTTAAGGGAGGATCTCTTAAGGATTTTCTAAAGAAATGAATGGGTTTTTCATACCCTTGGTCATTTTTCTGCAGTAAACCTGCAGCTATTGTATGCTTAGAAGCAAAGGAAAACAAAATGAAATCCCTATCAAATTTGGGACTAACTAATACAAGGGCTTTTGTCAAGGCTAGCTTGATGTCTTCAAATGATTTCTTAGCTTCGAAAGTCCAACTTAAGGTCGAATCCTTTTTCAACATGTTATTTAGTGCTATAATTAACTCTACTAGGTTAGAAATAAATATTCTAAGGAAGTTAATGTTTCCTAAAAAGACTTGTAGTTATCTAATATTCTTAGGGTGTTGTATCAGCAAGACGACATCAATTCTTGCAGGATATATTCTTATGCCATCTTTAGAAATGATATTCCCTAACAATTTCCCTTCTTCCAATACAATTAAAGATTTCTTGGGGTTCAAGGAGATGCCATACTTTCTGCATTTTATAAATACCTGTCTTAGATGATCTAGATGTTGATTGTCTAATTTTGAGAAAACAATAATATCGTCAAGTTATATCACAAGGAAATCATGGATTTCTTTGGCAAAGGCTATATCCATAGCCCTCTGGAAAGTGGCTCCTGCATTCATTAGCCCAAAAGGAATTTTGACATACATAAAGGTGCCCCAATGAGTGGTAAAAGAAATCTTGGGTTGGTCATTAGGGTGAACCAAAATTTGATTGTAACCAAAAAACCCATCCAATAATGAGATTCTGGTTGACCCAACTACCCTTTGTAAGATGTGGTCCATTTTGGGAAGAGGGTAATTGTCTTTAAGTGATGCTTTATTCAAGTTTCTAAGATCTAGATAGAGTCTGATCTTACCAGTTTTCTTCCTAGTTGGGATCAAGTTTGAGACCCATTCAGAAAACCTTATTGGTGCAACTATCTTGGCATCATACATTCTCTTAATTTATTTTTCTATTCAAGGTAATATGACATTATTAATTCTCCTAAGCTTTTGTTTGAAGGTTTTTTATTGTCTTTGAGGCGAATTGTGTGTTGGATGATGCTGGTGTCATAGGATTTAAGGTCCTCATAGCTCCAAGCAAAGACAGCCTAAAATTCTTTCAATAACTCAATGTATTTCACCTTTTTTTGTTGAAGGGAGTGACTTTGATAGTTTGATTAGCTTGGGATTGTCTTCAGTGCCTATATTATGCTCTTCAATATCAAATTTTAATGGTTCCATTTTAGGCTTCCTCGGAACATCATTTAAATCGAACAAGTCTTCGAGAGGGGTTAAACCTTTTGGTAAGAAATTATCCTTGAGATTAATTACTTCACTTTCTTCATTAACTGTTTCATCAATCTAAGCCTGTTCTAGGTTGTCTATATCTAACCCTGTGAATTTAGTGGGATTAAAACTATCTACTTCATTACCTTCTAGCTCATTTATTGTTACTTCATCCCTAGAGTCAAGATCTATGGATGTATCAGTGTTTATATTACTATGTGCAAATTCTTCTTATAAAGTTAATAATTTGTTTATCTATCTATCTGGGATTGAAGGTCTATGTCTGTCCTCAGCAGTGTACTGATGGTTAGGTTGGAAGGGTAACCTGCAAGTACTAGCAAACATTGCTAAACTATGGGCTTGCACATTGTGCTTCCTAGGAACTACTGCAAGTTGTGTTTCGATTAAAGTATTGAGTATTTCTACAACGGTCCCTCTATAACAACCTAATATAGTCTCTTTAGTCATATATACACCCTTAATCTTATTTACAACTAGCTCTAAGTCTCTTATGACTGAAACTCTTTGAGCACCTAAATTCCTAACTACCTTGAGACCTAGAATCAAAGCCTCATACTCAACCATGTTATTGGTAAATTTTAAATTTAACCTATAGGCATGACCCTCTCAGTTATTGTTTTCTAAATTATAAATCCATACTCCTACTCCTGATCCTAACTTATTTACAAAGCCATAAAATTCTAAATTCCATGAGATTTCATGTACATAGTTCTCATCATAAGTATCCCATTTAGTTTTATTTCTAGCAACCTTATTACTTTCTTCATTACACAATTCTAAAGTATCTTTAGATTCATTAGTAGTGGAAACTGCAATTTCTTTTGGTTCTGCAACAACACTATTAGGAGTTTCGTTTGGTTTTTTATTAGTCTTGAACACAATAAAAGAGTCTACATCTAAATGCATGGAGTAGATGGGATAGTTTTGAGGTCTATCTTGGTTGCTTACCATGTCTTTCATGAAATTTTCTCTGTATAGTTTCTTCGGTTATCCAAACACATAAATTTTGGCATATGATATATCCAGTTGGAGGGATCCTTGAATCTTGGCTCCCCAAGATTTGGATAACGACATGCCATATTTTGGTGGGATGTCAGCCACTACAATGTCCATAAGGATGCTCTTCATAGGATATTGGACTAAAGTAATACACAAATGTTTTATTAACCCTAGACATTCTACTTGACTTGAATCAAAGGAGAACAAGTCTTTCTAAGGTCTAATAATGTCTAGATTCAATTTTTCCGTTTATGATTTTGGCATTTGGTTGTGAGAAACCCCAAAATATAACATGGCATTGTGTAGTATTTTGTCCTGAATATTAAGGCTAATGTAAAAATGTGGAACTCCTCCTTCTTGTGATTTTCCATTAACATCTGGCCTAAATATTAATTATGGTTTTTCATCAAACAAGTTAACTGAATCTTTGTTTTCACTAATGTTTAGGGTCTGATTTACCTATGATTTGTAAGTTTCGTTTTTAACTAGTTCAGTCAAAGGGATTGAAATTTTCAGCTTGATTATCTTTGCTCCAAAATTGACTGATGAGGAAGGGTTGTAGACCTTTGAAATATGGTTTTGAGTGGAATTATCTTCCTTTTGTTTAATTGGGATTTCCTTATGGGGAATTTCAGTTCTGGGATTATAGTTGTTTTTCTCTAGTTCTTTAAGTGGGACTGATGTGGATGGTTGGTCAACAGAGGTTTGGTTGGTAGTTATTCCTTCAATGATGTGACTAGGGGAATTTTGGTTTCATCTAGGGAGGATTTGAAGTACCTCCGAAACAGGAACTTTATTTGTTATTTTTGGTGGATTTGTCATTGCTTTCTTAGTTTGGTCATGAGGACCAACATTCTTTTTACATCTCAAGTTATATTGTTTTTGCACTTCAAATATGGCAGAGTCATATCCCTATTTATAGCCAAATGACTCTCCAGACTGGGTTTGAATTTGTTGTAACATATTCAATTCTTCCTCATCCTGGGAGAGAAATATAGGGTTTTGATCATCTAATCCCATTAGATTGATTTGGTTATATTATTTTGGGTCATTAGGATCAGATGATTCTGCATAGTTTTCTTGAGAAGGGGGCATAATATTTTGATCAGGTCCATCCTTTCTTATGTTTTCGTTTTGATTTTAGTTTTTTTCTAAAGTTAGCATTCGTAGCTCTAGGTGCTTGTTGATTATCCCATGTTTTCCTATCTAGGTTCTCAACTCTATCCATGATTCTTTCTACAGTTTTTGCCAACAGATGTACTTTACCATCAAAATTTGAAGCTTCATTAGTAAATCCTACTCTCCTTTCTAACTTTGCTTGAGCTTTTTCGGCTAAAAGATTAGCCTCTAATTTTACTGCATTAGATTGGCTTTGCTCTAGGGTTGCAGGCTCTCTTTCCCTAAGTTGGTATGCCATATCTAGATCAAAACCATAAGGGAACTTCATCATTGTGAGATTAGGAGGAGGCTTAAGGTTGGGTGAGATGGCATTCTAAGTGCTATTAAACCTAGTGTAGTAGTCTTGAACTGATTCTTTAGGACCTCTCCTAATGTTCTCATGCTCATAAAGTATCTGCAATGGGTGTTTCTTCCTCTCCCATCTCTTAGTGAACATCCTACGAAAGTTTATCATATCTGCAATACTACCAACAGCTAAGTCTCTAAACTAGGTTCTAACTTCCCCAGCTAATGTTTGGGAAAAAAGCCTCATTCTTAGATTTGCATCATCTATCTCATGTAACTCAAAATAATCATTTATTCTGCTAACATGTTGTTGAGCATTGTATAGGCCTGTAGCATCAAATAGTTGCATTTTTCTTTGATAGTCTTGAGGTAAGTCATGTAACTGACCAAGTAACACCAAAGAGGCATATCTATTTGCCATTTCTAAAGCCTTGGCTTGCCTCAGGGATAAGGGAGGATTAGTTTCGTTTGAGGTGGAGATGGACGAGCTAGCAGTGCTTACAGTTGAAAATGGAAGATTTCCAATTGAAAATGGAGTATTAACAGTTGAACTTGGAATATTAACAGTTGAAGTTGGAATATCTACAAATGAAACTGAAATATTAACAGTGGATGGAGGGGTTTTTATAATGGGAATTGGGATAAAAGGGACAGTTGTGTGTATAGGGGAGATGCAAGTATCTATAAGTGAACTTGAAGGGGTTATGGGTGAAGTGGGAGTGTCTATAGGTAGAAACATGATTCTAGGTTTTATAGGGAGCTGCGGAATGAATGGGCTAGTGGAATGAACTATAGTAGAAATAATAGATGGTGTGGTAGTTGTTGTACCTTAAGAAACCAATTTCCTGGCTATGGAGAAATTGTGCTTAAGACATTAATAAATATTATTTATTGTCAAGTATTGTGTGTTGTGTTCTCAAATGAAGGACCTAGAAAACTTGGTCTTTAACCCTTAATACAGATATGACCGGAACATTTCAGAACACCATTTGTTGCTATATATAAATGATGAGTGAAGAAAGCTTGAAGGAGAAGTTAAAGATAATATGCTATTTTTTCACAGACACTACTCTCTGTAACTTAGAAGAATTATGAAAATGAGAATTGAATCATAGCCAATATGCTACTTAACACATAAACTACTATCTGTGACTCTTGGAGAAGTTAAAGATAATAAGTTGATCTTTCATAGAAACTATTATCTATAACTTAGAAACAAAGGTGAAAACTTCAAGTACAAGAGCGCTCTTTTAAGGAATTTTAACTTTATCTACATAAGCAAATAAAGACCTACAACTTCATTACTATACTTGAAGGAAGAAAACATAATATGACACATAATATAGAGCGTTACAAAATTATACCCAACAATTCATGGAAACTTATGATTCTTTCAGGAATACAGTGGCCTAGTCTCTGGGTTCTCCAAAATGCGAACCCTTTCTTTGTAAATTTTCCTCTTTTTATACATTGTGGAATAGTGGTTGATTTATGAAATTGCCCAAATTATTTAACTGATTCTCTAACTATCTGAAGTAATAACTATTACAAAATATTAGCCAGAGGGTAAAGACATCTCAAAGAACATAAAATAATAGAACATAATTGAACATAGAAGATGACAATGACTATTGGCTTTTGGCTCTATTAATTGGCTCTTGAGTTTCTCTGCGGATACTTTAATAACACTTGATCCATTTAAACCATAATTAACTGCATTAAACTTTGACTTGTGCATAGATTGGGGCTTATGTATATATTGGATGTGTTTATATTAGCCAAACACAAAGAAAACATGCCCAACTGCTTTTTCTTCAGATTCAGCTTTAACGCTGATTTTTCCTTTTACACAACAAAATTAACGCAAAGCACGAAAAAGAAGAATTGAAAAAGAATTAATCAAGTTTAATAAATCCATCGGATCTAGAATCCAATCGCATATCGCAATCGACGCTTTCCATTATTATATCAACATAATGTTGAACTTATGCATAAATCATTCATATTTTGGCTGTTTCTATTATATATCTTTTATAATAGAAATACACCATGAACATGCCTTTTCTGCTTTTAACGCGAGCTCTGCACAACTATCGAAGCATACCATTATCATAATTGCAATCAGTGCTTTCAGTGGTGTATTAACCTAATCCTAACAATCTGCGATATGACGGACTTGATGATAGTATAAAACATGGCATATAAACCATATTAGGTCCAGCCATCGCATATCACAATCCGTGAAACACACACACACACACACACATATATATATATATATATAAAGTTATGTTATATCGCGGACCCACCAAGGCTTTATAATACAATATATATATGCTTCGGGTCCGGCCCATCGGCCCATCGCATATCGTAATCAGTGCTATTGTCAGAACTAATCATTCATAACATTGAGGACCCACCGAAACTTTAAAACATAATATATATGTGTTTTAGGTCTACCCTGTTCAACACTTATTTCTATTATAATCCTTTATAATAGAAATACATATAAAATGTGTAACCATACCTTTTTTCCTCCTTTTCCAAAGCCTTTGCACAGTTTTCAAGATACACCTCTATCACAATCAACGATCGGTGATTCCTGTGGTAATAATATAACTGCCCGCTGCATCTGTGTGACTGCGATTTAATAGCATCACTATCAGATATATATATATATATATATATATATATATTATATATATATTATATATATATATATATATATTATATATTATATATATATATATATATATATTATATATATATATATATATATATATATGTTGTTTATGGCTCCATAGACCATTTATTATATGATTTAACTTGATCACATGGGCCAATTCTTTTACACTTGCCTGTTTTGTGTTTTGATTCCGTTATGCAATTTATTACATCTCCCTCTTGCCTTATTTTTTTAAAGATATTTTCAAGTGATTTTTGAATGAAACATGAATACTAAAGGCAACAAAAAATACATGTTACAACATGTGGCTCCACCTGGGGATAATGCTTTTGCCACAGAAGCGCTAAGAGCTGTAGATTAGTGCCTTATTCATTGGGCATGGAGTCATATATAGCTTCGCCAAGCTTAACTGTGTGAAAATTTGTACAACGAACCCACACCAATATCTGTAATGATAAGATGCTTGTGCTTTGATAGCAAAATATTGAGAATCGTACATCAGTAGCCTTAGTTAGGCATGGAGTCCAAAAGTGTGAAAACCCTGAAATTTGACAATTGAAACCTAACAATCTTGAAGTATGACACCTCTGCAAACCAATTTCCAACTGGGAAAGTCACCCTTATTCATCAACCAATGATTAAATTGAAGAACTTCAACTCGAAACCAAATGCTCAACACTTGAGCTTATTTATGTACAAGTTCATACATATGTACATGTTTGATCTCCATCAAGTGAAGTCAATCTTCCAATGGTACCAGGTTAGCATTTGAGTGCTTAATATAGAACCATTCTGCCAATGAATCTTGAAAATGCAATTCATCCTAAACAAAAAATAAATTATGCATAAAAGCAGCTCACAAAAAAAATTAAGAGTATATCCACAAAATGATATGTGTATATTGTTGATAAATTCTTCCATGTAATCTGCCACAATATCTTCTAAAGAAATAATATGTTCTTGATCAGGTCCAAAAAAGAAATTCTCTATGTATGAAGGTTTCTGCTTGATTAAACCTTCTATTCGGATAATATGTTCAATAGAACAATCAACAACATCTTTAAGAAAATGATCTATGTCACTTCCATGTCTCCACTTTTCATTTCTAAGCTTTGATTGAAAATAATTTGTAATTCTAACTTCAGGAAGAAAAAACAAATTTTTTCACATCACCATATGACATATGATCAACTTCAAATAGATTGTTTACCTTCGATTGATGAGCATCATTTTTTTCTTCAATGCAATAATATATAATCTCTTTATCAACTATCTTTTTACATGAGATAGCCTCCTTTTCTATGATAGATGGCTCAATATATTGCTGTCCAACATATCCCAGTTGCTGATTTCTCCCTGTATGTTCAACACCTAACTGATGAAATTGAGGAGCTTCATCTTGTTCCCCATTTAAATCATTTTCATTATAGATAGGAGGATCATCAAACTTATGAAAATAAGATCTCTAGGGATTTATTTGCAACTTAATTGTTTCTTCCTCTTCTCGAATGTTGAGCAAAAACTCTTGATGCATGTTTGAAATTTCTTCCATCTGAATACTCTTTTGATTTTCTTGGAACCAAGTCAACCAATTATCTTCTTGAGATATTATTGGAGATAAATGCTTTATAAACCTCTCCACATCATTTTGGGAAAATAATGCTCGATATTCTTAGAACCCAGTCACCCAATTCTCTGCTTGGGAGAGTATTGAAGAGCAATGCTTTATAAACTTCTCCGCATCATTTTGAGAAAATGGTAGTTCCTCACTTTCAGAAACTTTCTCATAGTTAATCTTTCTATAACTTCTTTGAATGCTTGATATATTATCAACAATATCATTAGTTCCCTCAATAGGATTATCTTAAGCTTTTAAATTTTTTTTAAAATCATAATATTCACAACAATCTTCAAAAATAAAGTTTTGCGGATAATAAATTCTACAAGAAGAATTGAATAATGAATGGAAATGTTTTAAAGATGCAATGCTTGCAAAAGGAAGAGACTTGAACCAAACCATAGCTTCTAGGTCCAAACAAAACAAAAACAACTTCATCTTCACATATTCATGAGTGAAGCCTTGCTCCTCCATGCATTCATGAAACTCTTGGAGATGATGAGCTGGATCTTCATATTTCATCCTACTGAATTTTGGAAGATACTCATTCTAGGCATAAAATCTAGCCATATCATGAGGATAGCTAGTGATGCCAGTAAAATCAAATGGATCAAATTTATGGACTAAGAATGCAGGGAAAGCCATTACATCCAAGAAAAGAAAAATTCAAAGTACAGTGGAGTCACCAATCAATGTTGTAAGTGACAACCACAGATGTGACTGTACAACGAACTGCTGAAACTTGTCATTCTCAAGAATCAACTTCAAAGTTAATAAATTCAAGAAAAGTGTTCTTATTCTATTGCTTTGCAGTCTATGGTCTTTGTTAGAATGGAGTCGCCTTTTATTGCTTTTATTCAAAACAGGCAAGTATTTCCTCCTCATTGAACAACCAGAGAAAAATATTAAAAACCCAGAGAAAATTGTTCTTGTCTTCTCTCCCCAGCAATGACGCCAATTAACCAATTTCCTGGTTGTGGAGAAATTTTGCTTAAGACATTAATAAATATTATTTACTATCACTTATTGTTTGTTGTGTTCTCAAATGAAGGACCTAGACAACTTGGTCTTTAACCCTTAATACATATATGATCGAAACATTTCAGAATGTCATTTGTTGCTAGATATAATTGATGAGTGAAGAAAGCTTGAAGGAGAAGTTAAAAATAATATGTTGGTTTTTCATAGAAACTACTATCCGTAACTTAGAAGAATTATGAAAATGAGAACTGAATCATAGAAAATATGCTACTTAACACAGAAACTACTATCTGTGACCCTTAGAGAAGTTAAAGATAATATGCTGATATTTCACAGAAACTATTATCGATAACTTAGAAAGCAGGGTGAAAACTTCAAGTATAAGAGCACTCGTTTAAGGAATTTTAAATTTATCTACATAAGCAGATAAAGACCTGTAGCTTCATTACTATACTTGAAAGAAGAAAACATAAGATGACACAATAGAGAGAGTTACAAAATTATACCCAACAATTCATGGAAACTTCTGATTCTTTCATTAATCAACAATTATATAAGGAATATAGTGGCCTGGTCTTTGGTTTCTCCAAAATTCGAACCGTTTCTTTGTAAATTTTCCTGTTTTATATACATTCTGGAATAGTTGTTGATTTCTAAAACTATCCAAATTATTTAATTGCTTCTCTAACCATCTAAAGTAATAATTATTACAAGATATTACCTAGAAAGTAAAGACATCTCAAAGAACATAAAATAATGGAAAATAATTGAAAATAGAAGATGACAATGACTGTTGGCTTTTGGCTATTTTAATCGGCTTTTGAGTTCCTCTGTGGATGCTTTAATAACGCTTAATCCATTTAAACCAAAATTGACTGCATTAATCTTTTACTTGTGCATAGACGGTGCCTTATGTATATATCGGATGCGCTTATATTGGCCAAACACAAAGAAAACATGCCCAACTTCTTTTTCTTCAGATTCGGCTTTGACACTGATTTTTCCTTTTACATAGCAAAATTAATGCAAAGCATGCAAAAGCATAACTAAAAAATAATTAATCCAATTTAATAACTCCATCGGATCCAGAATCCCATCACATATCGCAATCGGCGCTTTCCATTGTTATATCAATGTAATGTTGAACTTATGCATAAATCCTTCATATTTTCTCTATTTCTATTATATCTCTTTTATGATAGAAATACACCATGAACATGTCTTTTCCACTTTTAACGCGGGCTCTGCACAATTAATGAGGCATACCTTTATCACAATCACAATTGGCACTTTTAGTGGTGTATTAACCCAATCCTAACAATTTGCGATATGGCAGACCCGACAATAGTATAAAACATGGCATATAAATCATATCGGGTCCGGCCATCGCATATCACAATTGGTGGAACCCATATATATATATATATATTATATCTATATATATATATATATATATATATATATATATATATATATTATATAATATATATATATATATATATATATATATATATCTATATATAACATTATTGCTATATCACGGACCTACCAGGGCTTTATAATACAATATATATATATATGATTTGGCTCTGGCCCCTCCGCCCGTCGCATATCACAATTGACGCTATCGATGGAACCAATCATCCATAATATTGCAGACCCATCAAAAATTTAAAACATAATATATATGTGTTCCAGGTCTGGCATGTTCAACGCTTATTTCTATTATAATCCTTTATAATAGAAATACATATAAAATGTGTATCCATACCCTTTTCCGCCTTTTCCAAAGCCTGTGCACAGTTTTCAAGATATGCCTTTATTGCAATCGACGATTGGTGATTCTTGTGGTAATAATATAATTGCCTGCTACATCTTTGCGATTGTGATTTAATCGCATCACTATCATATATATATATAATAATATTATATATATATATATTATATTGGTGATGGCTCCATAAACCATTTATATTATGATTGATCCAGGTGGATGTTGGTGGCCACCCACCTATCCCACTTGGACCACCATAATTCACTATTTCAGTTTTTTTTTAGTTTCATAAATGGTAGCACAGTTTACTATTTTTAGTAGCTTTTTGGGTCCTGAACTTTTAGAGCCATTTTGAGGCCATAAACGACTTTTTTTAGGAAATATCAGAGAAACAATAGTCCATTAACAAATTTTGCTCATCCTAAAGTTGTAGTGCTCAGATAGATCTTTCTAACGGGCTATTGTACGCATCAAACGAAGATTAGGTGCCAAAGTTACAACTCCGGGAAGTTGATGTACCAACTACTCAAAACGAGGCCCACAATTTGGCATTTCATCTTCTAGGGTTAGGTTTTCAGATGTTAAGGATTTTACATTGCTTCTCAACAATAAATAGGCCTTCGAGCCTCATTGTAACAAATTCTAGAGGCATGTAGCCACCACATCTCTTCTCAGAGATAAGCTACCATCGTCCTAGCTGGTTTATTTCCATTTTTGTTGTAAGCATATTTCAGTATTTTACATTAATGAAATGAAGTTTATCTCCACTGCATATTTGTGTATATGGTTATCTCTGTATTTTTTCGTGTTCCTATTTAAATCTGGATCAGTGGTATCAGAGCGGTCTGCTTTTTCTCTATTTTTCTTTGCATGTCCCCAACGAGGTCGAGATATAAGGAGTTAGGACTTGAACTGATTGAACCTTTGCAACACCGGCCTTGCAAATCCCGATGGCCTCCCATGGTGGATGAAAAGAAAGATGAGGGGGTAGGATATCCTATCAAAATCTTGCTCGAAGAAGCCCTTGAGTGACCAAGGAATGCGACGATGGATAACTTTGCGCAGATCCTTCAGCGGCTACCCAGAGCTGACACATCAGCTTCCAACAGCTACTCTGGAAACACCACACCTTTAAGGTACAAGGTAATTTTGAAATCCCCATCTTTGATGGTCAAATAGACTTAGATGTTGTAGATAAGTGGTTAAATTAGCTAGATGGGTATTTTTTTGTTTGTGAATTTTCGAGTCGAGAAAATATTGTTTTCACTATTCTCAAAGCAGCCCCCCACATCAAGGACTGGTGGGAAACCTGCTGTGAGTAGAAGAATGAAAGTATAGGCTCGCTATTTTTAGCCACATCAACCTTGGATTCAGAGATCCCGTCAAGGAGCAGTACTACCCTATCAAAAGATATGAGGACAAATACATCAAATGGACCACAATGTAGTAAGGAAGGGACCAAGATGTGCAGGAGTTCACAAACATTTTTCATACCCTTTGCACACAGTTGGGTACCAAGGACTCTGAGCTACATTTGGTACTCAAATACTATGGTTGCCTATAGAGGTACATCCAGGAAGAGATGGAGTTCCTGAATATGTCCTCGCTTGGCATGATGTACTGATATGCTAGCAAAATCGAGCAAAAGTTCGAACAGAAGAACCGAGACTTTTGGATCTGGAAATTCAAATACCAAAGGACAAAGCCAAGGTATGGTAACCCAAGACAACTCATCAAAGCCACAAGAAAAGAACAACACCACGAAGTCGAAGAAGGACACAGGAAAGTGGTGTGACTTCCACAAGAGCCCCACTCACAACACAAGTGAGTGTTGGACCAAGCAGTCGTTTGTGGCCGAGTTGAAGGCTTCAGAATCAAATGCATGTTCTGACCTTGAGTTAGAACCCAACAAGAGGAATGGCAAAGGGTAGCAGATCATTGATGTAGAGACCAACATCACTGTTGCCACCGCCAAGAACTAGAAGAATGAGCACGAAGACCCAGAGGAGGGGGGCACCTTTTCCACTCACAGATGTGGGTGAAGGGTTCGCTGCTACAATTCGTTGTTGATAGTGGCAGCCAAAAGAACCTCATTTCAGCAGAAGTCATGAAGTGGTTGGGCCTACCGAGTACACCACACCCGCAGCCGTACAGTATCGGGTGGCTTCATGAAGGACGAGATCTCAAAGTTCGTAGCAATGTTGGCTTCCCTATAGAATCAAGCCCTTCATAGTTGAGGTATTGTGTGATGTTACACCTTTGGATGTTGTGATGTACTATTAGGCCAGCCATACTTGTGGAGGCGACATGCTATGTATTACTCAAGGCCTCGCGCTATCATTATTTCTTTGGGTAATTCATTATACAGGATACCATAGGTAGCCCCACCTACCGCCACCTCTTTAATCACTGCCAAGAAAGGTAGCAAGCTCATCTCCCAGACTAGGAAATTCATTTTCTATCTGGTTCGCTCCCAAAGTAAGGGGAAGATCATCACCACATCCATGACCCCCGCAAAGGGTTCCTCCATGCAGCAGCAACAAGAAAGTGATATAGTCATGACAAAACACAAGAACAACTTCTCCTCACCCACAAGGGTACCACACAAGCTTTAGGTGGGTAAGAATGTCTAGTTGCATTGGAAGAGAGAATGCCTTACAAGAGCCCATCAGAAGCAATGACCACACTGACATGGTCCTTACACCATTACCAAGGCTGTGGGAAATAATGCTTTGGAGCATAACATTCCTCCATTTCTTTGCCTGCACCAAGTGTTCAATGTGTACTGCCCTCGACCATGCTTTCCACCATTACTGGACACATCCCAGATTGCAGAACAACTCAGTAGGGAACAATTTTAGTAGATGGGGAAACTCAACGCAATTGGGACCATTGCTTCCTAAGGGGGGACAAATGATCTAGGTGGATGTTGGTGGCCAACCACCTATCCAATTTGGACCCCCATAACTGCCTCTTTCCGTTTTTTTTAGTTTCATAAATGGTAGCATAGTTTACTATTTTTAGCAGTTTTTTGGGTCTTGAACTTCCGGAGCCTTTTTGAGGCCCTAAATGATGTTTTTTTGGGAAGTATAGGAGAAACAAGGGTCCATGGACCGATGTTTCTCTTCACAAAGTTGTAGTGCTCGGATAGATCTTTTTAACGAGCTATTGTACATGTCAAACAAAGATCAGGTGCCAAAGTTACGACCTCGGGAAGTTGATGTACCAACTTACCCAAAACGGGGCCCATAATTTGGTGTTTCATCTTCTAAGGTTAGGTCTTGGGATGTTATTGTTTCTCAACAATAAATAGGCCTTTGAGCCTCATTGCAACATAGTTGAGAGGCATGTAGCCACCACATCTCTTCTCAAAATAAGCTACCATCGCCCTAGCTAGTTTATGTCCATTTCTGTTGTAAGCATATTTCAGTGTTTTACATTAATGAAATGAAGTATTATTTCCACTGCATCTTTGTGTATATGGTTATCTCTATATTTTTTTGCGTTCCTGTTTAAACTGGATCAATGATTTAACTTGATCACATGTATCAATTCTTTTACACTTGTTTCTTTTGTGTTTTGATTCTGATATGCAATTTATTACATCTCCCTCTTGCCTTATTTTTTTAAAGATATTTTCAAGTGATTTTTGAATGAAACATGAATACTAAAGGCAACAAAAAATACATGTTAAAATAGTAGTGATCGAAGGGGTATTAATAACATTGGAGGATTGAGCAAGAAGTTTAGTGGTTAGAGCAGTATTAATGGATGATAGTGGAGTGTTCAAAATACATTCATCAATTGATCTATTAGCTCTTTGAACTTCAAGGTCCACAATAAAATCAGGATCTAGAACAGTTTCATTAAGCGCATTTTCAGATTTTTTTCTAAACAATGAAAGATCAAATTGCACATCAAAAGGTAAATATTATAAAAGAAACCACTCATCAAGACATGAATTAGCTTTAACCAATGGTGTTTTATCAACTAAAATTTCTTCTTTTTTGGATTTTCTTATAATTTTGTCTGGATCATTCACAATAACAATAAGGTTTTGATCTGTGTTGGCCATGGTATAATGAGTTTTCCTAGGAGCTAGTGTTGTAACTTTTTAAATGTTTTTTAGTGTAAATTTTAAAACTTATGTAAAAGCTGACTTCAAGGGGCTTAAGCTGATGATTAAGATTTCCTTAAAGCTTTACGAGACTGATGTTTGCTTCCCTAATATGGTTGCCAATATGTTATCACTCAAAAATTTTCCTTAGAAGTTTTAGCAAAAGGGAAGGCTTCGAGGTAACCACAAACCAACTTTTAAGCATAGGCTCCAGCCAACTTATGGCTCAAAGAGGGCTCTATCTATATAATTTAGCTATGTTTGCTTAGATATTAGGCTAGTTCTAGAGTTTATGGGGGTTTTTTATTTGTATGAAGATTTGGTGGTGGAATCCTTAAAATGGCCAGATAGGTTGATGCCTTTAGGCCATTGGTAAATGGAGTCAAAGAAGGGGCAGAAAAGCTAGAGTTAACTCACTAAAGGGAATGTTCAAGGGGCAAGATAGCAAAATGAAGTACAAACCCTTGGACTAAATAGTGAAAAGAGTCTTAATGGAGGTGAGAGGGCAATCAAGAATCCTCAGACTGAGGCAAAGATGGGGAAACAACAGTGAATCACGAGTAAAGGGAAATTAAGAATCCTTTACTATATACCAGAGGAGAAACTACGGAAGCTAAGAAGTAGTTAAGAATTCCCTAGAAAAGATAGTTTAAGAGAAAACATTAATAATGTATAATAGTAAGACAGAGTGTAGTTAAGAAAATTTTGAAATAATATTCAAGTTAAAGCATTCAGACTTCTGAAACATTTAAGATTATGAAACAACTTTAAGAGAGATAAAACAACACAAGAAAATTACTCATTTGTACCCCACTTTACACATGAATCCCTTGAAATATTTGAGCTTTATTCATCAATCTAGCATGCTGGCATCAACAAAATTCTATTGAAAGTATAAGAATACACCCTACATACTTTGATATATGAAGTATTTATACAAAATGTTTTTACAAAATATCCCAAACTAACTTGGGAATTAATCTAGGAAATTCAAAATATCTTCTCGCAAGAAGATAGAGACAACAATTGAATTGTTTCCTTGCTATCCCTTTTATTGTGGTTTAGCTAGAAGTTTATGGTTGTTGTGCTCTATGCTGGCCAAAGGTTGTTGTCTTCTATACTAATACTCTTTGACACGGATAGTCTTTGACCCGGTAACCTTTGAATCCGATGCCATTTTACCTCGTTGACTGTGTGTTTGACCTTTAACTGTGTTCTGCTATAGTAAGTTAGTCAATTTTTCCCATTCTTAATCTGTTGGTAACAGGATACTCAACATTCTCTGGTAAGTTTCATCTTCTTTAGGGTATTTGGAAAATGACTGCTTATTTACAAATAGATGTTTTAGCTCATGCTAGAGGTAAAATAGATTTTCAAAAGCATTGTATAGTACCTTTCTTGTTGGTACTCCTGAAACCTATGAAGTGGCCACTTGATGTCTTGCTAGACCCTGAGTTTTTTGTTGTAATCTCCTCGTTCCATAAGTTTATCATGAATGACTAAGGGATTAGGTAATATATTTTCCTTTAGCTTATCAAACTTAGCCATGAACATGTCAATGACTACTTGCATTTCCTTGCCCTTTTCCTCTAACTTATGCATAAGGTCCCTCTTGGTGAGGAATTTCTTTACCTCCAGAATAGTAGTAGTTCTATCTTCAATTTCCAGTTCCTGTAGTTGATACTTGTTCTTTGAATTTAAGAACTGGATGAGCCTGGTAGCATCTCTAGGCCTGTTACCTAATTCTATCTTCACTTTATCAATAGCCTATGTTATTAATCTTATGAGATCAATCTGCTCGAATATGACCTATATGGACGGCCAAATATCATTGACAGAGTCAATGATATTGGCCCACAGTTTTTCCTTTACTTCTCCAAGTGGCTCCTTTAGTGTTAAGTCTCTTTCCATTAAATTGAGTTTTTCCTTTATCCTTGTAGCCTTCTGTTCCTCCTCTTTCTGCATAATCCCGGCAAGCTTATAGTTTGTTTCTAAGTTTGCCACCTACTTCTTTAGCTTGTTTATCTCATTTGTGTGAATAGACATTTCTTCCATGGCATGAATGAACTTGACTACTTCATTTGTTGCTATACCTACTGCTATTGTAGAAGCTGTTGATGTAGATGTTGCAGTGGTGATGGGCAAGGTAGTGACTATAGGAGTTTTTGAAGCCAATGTGTCTGCCAATGTAGATGGTACTACAGTAGTCACTGTAGGGATTACAGTTACTGGTGTGGTCCCTACTTCACCTTGCTTGAATTGGATTAAGGCATCCAATTCCTTCTTTGTGCTCCTCAACTGATCATTTAGCTTGAGGACTAAATCCATTAAGTTCTCATGCTGAGTTTGAGACTATAACAACTCCTATGTTTCTGGATCATGCAAGGAGGGTATCTTTAGTTGCTTCTTCAGTGAAGCAATGTCCTTGTTCTTTTGTTTTATTAACTCCTTTGTTTCTTTGATATCTTTGGGATCATGTCTAATCTTTATGATCAAGTCTTCCAAAGACTTGATTCTGTTATCCTTGGCTTGCGATGAAGCCTGTTCAAGCTGATAATGAGTTGAAATGTTGTTGAGGGAACTTTGTAGTTTATGAAGAGCTATGGACTTCCATATGAGGGTGGAGTAGATCATTTCTCCAACCTGCTTGTGAAATTCTATTTTGTCCAAAGGGTGAATATCCTTGGCCAACACCTCAAAATCAACTTTCTTATAGTCAGTGGGTGGCCTTGGTTGCTGCATAGTTGTTTGAATGAAGGAAACCTACACCTTGCCCTCTTTGATCTCAAAGGCTCACATCAATCGAATTTGACCTAGAGTAGAAAGTTTGAAAATTTGAGCATATGTCTCAGTTTTCAACCTTTCATTCCTCATTTTTATCTCCTTGAATCTGTCTTTGATACTTTTATCCTAGTTTGCTGGACTATTGAAGGAAAAGGCCTCTACACTCTTTTGTCTTTGTATCATCTAGGTTCTTGATTATGATGGGGGCTGTGTTTTCTCTAAAGGAACAATACCTTTACTCCTTTCTATTTCAGAATCAGTTATTTCAATTAAGCAATTGGTGACTTCCCACTCTAACATAGGATTGAGTCTAGGCCTTTTTCTTTGGCCTCTTTCATATTGAACATTATAGTCTTGTCTCCCTGAAGTTGATCCTTCCTCCTTTCCCCTTTTGGAATTGTTTTCCTCATTCAAAGGATTCTGCATGATAGGAGGAGTGGTCATTGTCCCTTCCTGAGTTGGTACCTTCATAAAAGAATTTTCATCTAGTTGCTTTTCTAGATCTAATAATGTGTTTTCCACATCAACTTCATTATTTTCCCTATCCTCTAAAGTGTTTTCCAGCCATTGAAATTGGTTCGCATACTTTTCTATCTCATCGATGCAGTGATGAGTATAGGGAGCCATCTTGTTTTTCTGTCTTCTTTTTGTAGATGAAATCCAAGGGATCATATCTCCATATGAAGCTTTTTTTTAATTTCAATCTCTAAAGGATCAGGTTTGCCTCCTTTCCAGCTTCTCTACTATTACAAATAAAAGGACCCAATTGGTCTTTCATCTTGAGCTGAGGTTTCTTTTTGGATGAGACAAAGTTTAACTCAGTTGAATTTATTATTTGTCTGTAATACTCCAGGGAAAATAACCTCATTGGGAGGTATTTAGGTAGTTTGTACGGGGCAAGCTACCACCAATAAATCCTAATTTTATTATGGTTTTGGTACAAGTACCAATCTCCCACTTGATGATTGATGTTTAGATGAAGGACTCTCCTGATCCCATAACTGATTCTTAGAGGAGGGGTTCCACTTAGCATGGTCATCATAAGATGGACAAAGGAATCTATGAATTCATTGTATGAATAGGGGGAGGGATATTGATGAGTCAATGGTGTCCAGAAGATGACTGATCTTGGTTGGTCCTTGGTGTCCAAATTTTGCAAGGTAAGTGGGAATTTGTCTGCTTGGAAGTAGAGGAACATGTGGTACAATAATGAGGAGTACTTGAAGACTCTATTAGTGGGTAATCTCATAAGTTGTTCGTGCATCTTGTCTGCAATGAACTAGGCATAGTAATAGATTATTGTTGGAGGCTTACCAGGGCTAAAGATAGACATGAAAGAAAGGAATATTTTGATCCACCTATTCATTAGTGCTACAGCCCAGGATAGAAGAAATCATGGTGATGATATGTTTACCCCTTTAAAAAAAAATGGCAGAGATGTATAGTGGGATATCAATGGGCATATGTGCTTCCTCCAAAATCAAAGTTTGAATAATTTTAGTGAGTCTAGTAAGGCCCAAGGAGGGGTATTTTTCCAGCAAGTCTCCAACAACTAGTGGGTTCAGGTTCTAGCCTGGTTGCAGCTGTAGCATCTAGTTGATTGACTCGACATTGGTTTTGAAAAGGATTCCCTCATGAGGAGACATAATAGCCCTAGTGCTAGGGATGTATTGAATTCTACATTGGTGAATGATCTTAGGAAAACAATGGACTTGTGGGAAAACATACTTGGGTAAGTTAGATTCCCACAATCCAATTTCATCAGCATGGTTAAGGTGGGTGTCTCTCACAAGAAAATATATTTTAATCATTAGGCCATTGGTGACTGTGTCTTTTATCTGGAAATATCTGTCAACCAGGGGAAGGTAGTCTAGGTTCATATGAGGTGTGAACATAGGCTTGTTGTTCAATTCAGTAGGGGTAGCCATAATTCGGTTCTTATGGATTTGAATTAGGATTGCTCAAGGTTGAATTGGGGTTTTAGGAGGTATTTTGGTAGTTTCAGGGTTTGAGTATTCACCAAGGTGCAGTATGGAGTCTATTGGAGTAATTTCAAAATTAAGTTTTAAGTTTGACAAAATACTTAATGACTCGCCTAACTTGAAATTGATAAGGCACTTGGTGAATTTGGTTTTAAATACCTAAAACTGAGGCAAATTGACTCTGAGGAAGGTAGCTAGTAGCTACAATTTGTCGAAGGGTGCTTATGGAGGTTGCATGGTTGACTGGGTAGTCTGTGGCATTATTTGGAGAGAAATTTGCACGTGGGTTGATAGCTTCGATGTTTTTGCAGTTGTCATGCATGTGTATAGAAGCTTGCAGGAAAAAATTATGTGAAAAAGACATTTTTGGGGCTTATTGGCTTTTGTATGGAAAAAATATTTTTTTGGTGGGTACGGGTCAATAGTGACTGATTTATCACGTAGCAGGGAGGCAATAAGTGGTTAAGTTTACACTTATTATGGGCATTGGGTGGTATTTGGGAGGGGCCGCCTGATTCCACTTAGTGACTAACATGTTGCCAGGTCGGTCTCTTGGAAAAACAAATTTTTAGGGCATGTATCATCCAATAGATGATTCCGCCTGAAATGGTTTCTAGGGTGTTGGATCTGTGTCTTCAGATCAGACAGTGGTTGGGGCACAATTGTGCATGGAGGTTAATGGGGGGCTCGGTGGGCACTTTAAATATGTCGGTATCGGGATTAATGGTGGATTAAGGTGAGATTAGGCCATCTGGGTTGTTAGTGGAGGGCTTAATTAGGGCTTTGCCTAACTTAATCGCAGATCGATTAGTTAGTGGGTTTTTGTGGGGCTTGAGGTATCTTATAGTTTATATTTAAACTAGGGTATAGGATAGGTTTATATAGGAAATTAATATATACAGGAAAAGGGTTATTAATGGGAATTAATATATAATAGTTAGAAGTTAATATGAAAAACATTAGAAATGAATAGCGCTAAGCATAATGTATTTTCTGTGATTTGTTTGTTTTTCGCGTATATGCATTATAACTTAGGCAAAGTTTTTTTGTGGGTTTTTTATATGAAAGGGGAATTTACATGGGGGTAATTACTTTCCCTAGGCAAATAATGTTTTAACCTTAGTAAAAGCAGTTTTATTAGGGAAATGAATGAGATGAAGGGGGGATGAAGTTTTATGAGGGAAATTTGGTACTTGTTATCCATAAGTGATTGAGCCGAGGATTTGGTCCCTCCAGAAGTCGGAGAAGTGTTCTAAGCCCCTTTGACTTAGATTTTTTCGGTACCTAGGACTTTATTATGGGAAACTAGTCAAGAAAATAGGTAAAATGAATGGGGGGAGTTAATCAATTGACGTTGAAATCCTTCTTCATGCTTGATTGACCATTTACATTTGAAACCTATGATGAGAGATGATAAATATGCTTTTTTCCCTATCATCATATTTCCACAACCTTTCTTCTACTTACCCATCTACTTGTCCTTCCATTTTTTCTTCACTTTATTAGGGTGCATTTAGACTAGCAAACCCTTATCAAAACATTTTCTTTTATTTTCACAAAGAAAACTATCCAATTCTATCACTATATCATCCAAGGGCTTAGATTAAACTGATGAGCTCCTTTTATTTTAATCTACCTAATCTAATGATCTACCAAGATTAAATAGTTTCGTCTGATTTTATTCTCTAACAATCAACATGAAATTTAAAGCATGGCATAATCAAGATTAAATAGTTTGATTACCCTGGATTGTGGCATGAATCAAAAGTTGCACACAATCATTATTTTTCATAAAGTAAATGGTAGTGGCATTTAGACTTGCACACTTTCATGGTCTCTTTTTGTTTTTTGGGGTTCGTATTTTTCACTTTTTTGGACCTTTTTCTTTGTTCTTTTTGTACTTTAATTTTTCTTTTAGGACATACCCTCTTTTCATTTTTTATTTTTCAAGATGCAAAACATTTGCAGAAAGAAAAGATATGTACATATTACAAGGCTTAACGTTAGCCATTCAAACTTATGACTCCTATTGGTATAAGATCTTAACAGAAGGTACATGGATGAAGGGAAGCCTTGAGTGATACGTATTACAACTTTGTAGAATTCAACTTAAAAGAAGTAGGGTGATAGTTTTATTGTAAAAAATAGTTAAAAATCTCTAAATTTAAATTGTCGAGTCATGAACTAGGTGACACATCATATATAAATATGTATATATACTTGTGTTTGTGCATAATTTTTCAGAAATTGGCTAATATTGTAATGTTTGAAAGTAAATATTGTTAAATATTCATAAGGAAAAATGTGTAAGGAATAGAATGTTCCTTACTACACTTAGTGAACCAAGCTACTATGTAAAAAATGTCACAATGTCACATTTCCCAAAAAGACATAAGACTTGAGCAACATGTGTTGGAACCTTAAGAGAACACTCATGAGGATAGATGGTATCAATGTAAATCTAATGATAGGTCCATTGAGAGATCTTCATTCAAGGTTAGAGACAAAAAATTGATTAGTGTGGTGATGAAATAGGTTGGAATTTTTGAAGGATTTGTGGAGTGCTTGGTATGTAGTTGTTTGTTCTGTAGATGATTTACAAGGTAAGGATATAATGAATGTAGTTTTTGGGAAGAAAAATGAAGCAAGTGTATCTCCTAGAATTAGGCATAGAATGTAACAATGGTGATGGTGTGTCAGTTGGTCCTGTTGGCATTATGATATAAGTGTTGTCCTTGATGGAAACTCACTCACATGACAAATCATAGTGGAACAGGTCAATAGCAAAGA
>APFE031628052.1:96931-111751 GCA_000404065.3 Pinus taeda | reverse complement strand
CATTATCATTATATGGTATGATCATGAATAGTTCAAATTTGAATACTGATGCATGTTTTATCCTTTATATATGATGATCTAAGTATGTCTGAAGTAGAAAATTGCAACGAAAGTATAGGTAATTATTTTCAGAGCTATACACTGGTTCCCTTTGGTAAAACGATGTATACATGCTAGTTCGACATAGCTAAGTAGCTATTGTAGAGTTCTGGTTTCTGCTCTGTGTTCTGGTGACTGTGTTTTGATGACAGGGCTTCAGTGATTCAATTGTTGGGCGATTCAGAGATTGACGATTGAGTGTTCAATGATGGGTTAATGCAATGGTAGTATTGCAGTGGTGATTGATTTTGAGCTTCAATGTTGTTTATGGGTCCAGTATGAAAATTGGATGAAATGTGGCCTTCAGGTTATGGTATTGTGTTCCAGGATTATCCAGTGTGAAAATTTATGAAATGTGGTCCCTGGAGGAAGAGAGAAGGTCATAGCCTTCTAAAGGTCGGCACCTACGTACTGGTAAACATATCAGCCAGTACAAGAGCTAGGGGGTTGGAGCTCCCTCCCAGTAGTAGCTGGAAAATGAGAGAGGGTTTTAGCCCTCTATAGGCCGGCTCCTACATACTAGTAAATATATTGGCTAGTACAAGAGCTAGGGGGTTGTAGCTGCCTTCTAGTAGAAGCTAGAGAATGAGAGAGGTTGTAGCCTTTTGCAGGTATGATTCTGCACCAGTACAAGATTGTAAACAAGTTTTTTTTATACTAAAAGAAGACAATAGTAGGTGGCTTTTGTCCCACATTGGGTTTCCACCTTAAATCTTGGTGTTCATGTGTGTTTCTTATGTGTGATGGTCTGTTCTATTTTTACTACACCTGGTTACTATTTATATGGTTAATGAAGTTATGATGCACTGATTAAAGATCAACATATGATGAATTAATTGAATCATAAGTTTTTTGGATATACGCTAGTTTCCTTAAACACAGTTTCCTGTACACGCGAGTTCTGTTAACTGAAGTAGCATATATGAATCCGATTATGGAAATGAAAATTTATTGACTTTCTAATACTGATTCACCCCCTTCTCTCAGTATTATTTCCAACAATTGGTATTTGAGCAAGTGGTGAGTGCCAGTATTGCAGCAAGAATTTTGCAACTCCCGGGCTACCAACTTTTATCAACCCGGTACTTCATAGCAAACTTGGAATCATCGATGCCATATGCACAAGTACTAGTTCTTACTGCAGGTTGTCACTTGGTTAGCCGACGCAAGATCACTAGGATCTCAAGCCAACTTCTATAGATGTCATAAGAAGCTCTATGTGTGATGAAAGAAAGAAAGATTACTCTATAGAAACTATTCTAATTGCATAAAGAAAAATGACTGGAATGTAAAGCAAGACCTAGTAAACAGTAATTAACAAGATAATTCTACTTTTGCCAAAAAAAATATGAAAACCACGAAAGCAATGCCATTACCTACTCAAGAAAGAAAACAACATCTAACCATTCTATTTCTAGAAGTAAAGAAGAAAAAATCATATTTTTGTATTTTTATGTGTTTTTATGTGAATTTGACATGCATCTAATTTATTATGTGCGAGCGTGGCAGTGAACAAGTGGCGTTAAAGGGTGGATTTGGAGCTTGGGAGGATGGAAGATCATGTGAATGGATCCTAGGAGGTATTAGGTGGTCTTCTGGAGGCGTTTCCTACCCTCGGCATTCAAAAGGAAGCCTACAAGAAAACTACAGGAGGACACACGTAAACTATAGGAGGAAAACAGGGAAAGTACAAGAGGCCTATAAGAGGAGGCTGAGAGAAATTTATGCTATTTTGAGGCTGTGAGAGTGGGTGGAAAAGGTGGATGAAGGTTGGTGTGAGGTGTTAGGGCACCTAAGGTCTACCATGAACCACCAAGAGAGAGAAAGATGATTGGGCTTTCTCAAGGAGAGAGGAAGAAGTTCTATGAAAATGAAGGAAACTAGGGCAGAGTTGAGGTGATTTTTAGGAGACCTATAGGGCATGGATCAGATGGGGGATATGATTGTTGATAAGCTGGCCTACTGTCGTAAGAGATCTTCTACAGAGGAACTAACAGTTAACCAAGAAAATCAAGCAAGAAATGAAATGAGTGCATTTAGGGAAAACAGAGTTTTGCATTAAAATGCTCTAAACTATGATCTATGAAAGAACATGCTGAGAAATGTTGTAGGAAAGGAAAGAATTAAAGAGGACTATTTCAAATCAGGAAATGAACATGATAAAGAAGATCTGGAGCAAATAAAAACTAGACTATTAACCTAGTAAAGAGCTGCAAACACTAGAAGTCCTATGAATGAGGAAAATCTGGCTTTTGGGGCAGCAAGAGAGTCTTTGCCTCAAATCATGGTCCCAAAGGGAGGAAGAGAAGCCAAGGAAATATTGCTAACCTTTTGAATCCTTTCTGATCACTTCTTACCCTACTACAGAAAGCACAAATGGAAGCAAACCTACTAAATCATCAAAAGCAACCTATTCTTAACCATAAAAGAAATATACACCTAATAGCAAATTAATCTACAACCTGAAGTAAAGCATAAAACTACAAGAAAAGAGAAGCTTGGCTACTTAGATTAGGCCCTAAACCAAGAGCTTCAACCCTCTGGGGTATCTCAGTGCTATCTCGAAAAGGATTCCATCTCCATTATCAAAAAGTGGCAATATTACATGAAACTATCACAAATTAATAAGCTCGAAATTTGAGCAGAGTTTACATAAGAAAAAATCCAACCCTAGTGAGGCCCCAAGCCTCTCTACTTATACATCTAAAGCTACAAACAACTTCCTTAAAATCAGGGAGGCTTGGCTCTCAAAACTCGAGATAACTATCAGTCATCCTCCACTTGCTCTCTTGCCTTCTAGTGCATGATTCGTCTCCTTGTACTCTGAGTTGAATGAAGGGGAATTTGAAGTGAGGAGTAATAAATGATGGGGATTCCCTCCTATAAGTCCTTTGCTCTGTCTACTTTGAGTTATGGCTACCATTTGACCACTAGAGCCTTGACTTTGACCTCAAAATCCATTAATAATCTGCATTAAATACATGTTAGACCACATGGCATCATAACTAACTCAACTCACTCTATAAGCATAAATATGATCATAAAATCATATAATAAGCTAAGAGAATGGTTGATTTGACTAGGCTAGGAGGTAAAATGAGCCCATATAATTACCCACTTATGAGGCTCATCATCACCCCCCTACTGAAGGTGTTACTCATCCTCTAAGCAACTTAGTCAATCTCCTCATGTTTTATGGCCCTAGTGGCCTCCCTAACATCCCAGGCTTCTTATGTGGTCTGCTTATGTTGGTCATAAAATCCTGCTTTTCCGTCTATGTCCTTCCTCTGCTCCTCCTCTTCTTCTTCTCTTCTACCTTCCAGCATGCCTAATAGGAGTGGAGGACTCAGTTTGAGGTCAATCTAGTTGACCTTCATCCTTTTCATGGAGTGATTTTACATTGACACTTTTTTCAATGTCTCCTTTAGCCTCATGGGGGAATGGTATTGCCTGATCTACAAACTGTGAGGTAAGGTGTTCCGTCTTCTCATGCATGCATGCACATAGTCATCCCCAAGGAGCCTTTGCATATCTTCAAACTATGCAATGGCTTGTGCTTGATTGGTTAGATATTTAGGGGTAATCTGAGGGTCATTGGCAAGTAGGTTGTGTGTGTTGATGAGTGCCATAGGATCTGATGGCTCAACTCTTATCATTAATGGCTCATTTTTTCTTTTATCATCAATCTTTTCATTTCTATTGCCCTTAATTCTTCATGGTTCATACATGAGGCCATGGCCATTAATTTCAAATCCCCTAGCTTGGCATTGGGGTCCCACACATTCATGTCTATGAGGGCCATGTTGTGTAGGTAGAGCTCTGCCATCTTTACTTTATCCTCTGAGGTGCCTTGGTCACGCAGGTCCATGAACTGCCTATATTTTTGTAAAGACATTGTTCCTCTTCGTGCCAAACTCTTTATTTGGAATTGAAGCCATTGGTCATTTAGATAGAGGCCATAAGATTTGGCTGGTGTTCTACATTGTAATGCTTCCATGGATAAACTATCCATGTATGCCAATTGAGTCTCTTTCTCTTGCAACTGCCTCCTTAGGATTTCATTCTCATTTTCAAGGTGGCTTCTTGTAATGGCTTCTCTATCTCTAAGAGCACTCAATTCTCTACCCATTTCCCTGAGTTTGTTTTCCATATGGACAACATCCTCAACTCTTCCAAAAATAGTGGAATTGCAAATTTCTGTGGGATTATCATGCCTCCCTCAAGTAGATTGTAATAGGAGGCAAGACTAGGCTGGGGGTCAGGTTCTTGTAGCTCTTGTGCTTCCCCCTTCACCTCTGGTTGTTTCCCTATCTTTTTCTCAAGCTTTTGGGTCTCCTGTAGTTTGGACTGTGCCTCTTATAGGATTGTTTGAGCCTCTTGTAGGTATGGTTTTAGGTCCTGTAGTACTACCTTTCCCTTCCATATAGAAGATCTTGGAGTCCCCTTTCATATGTTATAGGTGTCTTGGAAGGAGATTCTTTCACCTTGGCAGCTGGTGAATCTTCAACGGTAATGGGAAATTTTGAAGAGGGCTGAGGTTTACCTATTTTAATTCTTGTGCTCTTCCTTGCCCTGAAATACATGGAGGTTTGCCTCTTCCTCTTCTGCTTTGGCTTGACTAGTGTACTAAGGGCAGTGAAGGCAGCTGCTGCATCTCTTTCCAAAGTCTCAAGGGATTCTTCTTCTTGCTCTACCTTCTCTACCTCCTTTTCTCCTTCTTCTGTCTCTTTTTCTATTTCTTTAACTTTTCCCTCCTCTGTTTCTCTTCCTTCCTCCTTCCTTTCTTGCTCTGCTATGCCACCATTGGCTTCATCTTCTCCTCCTTATTGTTCTTCCTCTTCACTATCAGTAGGACTAACATCATAGGCTAATGCTTTGATGTCATCCCCAGCTGTTATATTTCTGAAAACTTTAAATGATATAGGGAGTGTAAAGGTATGGAGGGCTTCCTCTACTAGGATTTTGATTAAGTGATGGTGAGCTAACTTCCCTGAATTTCCTAATTTTACCTTAGTGCTGGAGTCAATGAGGGACTAAAGGAGAAAGTAAGGGATATTGAGCTTTTGAGGTGCTGGGGTATCCAAGCCATATCTCAAGTCATGGAGGATTCTAAAATGACATCCATAGACAATGTTGTGCCTCCCTTTACAAGAAATGTATTTGATGACTTGGTAGCTAGCATCATCCCAAGGGTATGGTATAGTAGCCCTTCTAATTCCATTTTTATCTTCGACAGAGGTTTCATTATTTTGGAAAAATTTCTTCTTGGCATCTTGGCCAATTGGTTTCTCATTTTTACACCAAGGCAGCCCAAGAGGAAGGGTAATGACCCTATTGATGAATTCAGGGGTTATTTCGATGGAGATGCCTCTAATGGTTATAGTGGCATGTGTTCTTGTGTGAGGGACTATATAGAGAGCAAATTCTTGGGCAATTTCCTCATCAAACCCTCTAAATTTCTCAAAGAAATTCATCCAATTTACCGTTGTGAATATGTCCAACACTTGAGGATGTGCATGGAGCCAAGTGGAGTTAGTGAGGTCCTTTCTCATAAACCTTCCTATCATACTATCTATACTCTTTTGGAAAACCAAATATGGAGGTGGAGAGAAAGAATTTTGAGAAAAACAAAGAAACAAAGGAGACTGTGTTTTGTTTTTTTTATACAAACAGACAAATTTTTATGTATTTTCTGCCCTCCTAAAGACTTATTTCATCCTCAAATTAAGACCACTTCTTTTACATATTAATATTCAATAGGGGGCATGCATGAACCCTACCTCTCTAGATTGAAATTTGTACTAAAAATTGGGTTTTCGCCCTTCAAAATGACTCACTGCCGCTCTTGTAGAAGCCTGTTGTCCCTCCTATAGATTTGCTATAGGCGCTCCTATATATTTCCTGTAGGTACTCCCGTAGACAATACTGAGAGCAAGGATATGGAGGAAATCGTTGGAGGATGGTGGTTACAAGGTTGTGGGGGCACAAGAAGACTGTTGTGGCTGAGTTACGAGGAGAGAATGAAGAAAAGGTGGTGAGAATGCATGGCGAGGAGTTCTCATTACCCTTTATGGATATTTTTGGTTATGAGTGCTAAGCTGGCAAGGTGTACATTTTCCATATTTGGATCATTGGTTGCCTCATTGTAATCATCCACCATTATTGCATCGGAGTTCACACTTCCTCCTAGTACCTGTCCTTGGCATCTTGTGCTTGAGTTGACTATGCACATGTGTGGGTAACATCTCAGATAAGTTTAGTCAACTAAATGAAGGTGGCCAGGTATGTGGCCACCTTTCCCTCAATCAATCTCAACCATCTCATTGCCTTCGTATGATCTCTAATTACACAAATGAAAATAGAAGAGTGACTTAGTTACTTACTTGTGATCCAAGTGTATTTGCTGTGAGGTGTTGTGGCTTTCTCTACTGTATGCCTTCATTTCCCTTTATGCATGCTATCTTTTCTTGTTGATGTGTGGTTGTGTAGGCTCTTCCTTGCTAGAGCTGAGCTACATGTGACTTTCCAACCTTCATGTGTGCACTCTCTTGCTGCTAGTGCTAGACTTCTATCGGATTAGCTTCTATATGAATTCCTATAGGAGCTCCTGTAGCTGCTTCAACCCTAGAAACTTCATCTTTTCCCTATGCTTGGAGGTTGAGAATAATGCCATAGGTGTCATGAATGATGGAGGGATGGTAGGTAAGCTTAAAGTAAGGTTATTGGTGCCTTTTCCTCTTTTTATTTTTGTTTTTCTTCAAAGCCTAAAACACTGTTTTTCTGTGTTTTCTTCTTGGACATGAAAAAAATAATGATGCTTGGGGTGTGATGCAGGCTCGGAAGTGATGGCAAGGAGATTTGAAGATTGTAGGAGGGATTACAGGATCCTCATGAAGGTTTTTTTTGTCCCTCAAATTGCCTTTTGTAGACACTTTTGACTCTCTGTAATTCCTATAGGAGCCTCCTGTAGAAAACACAGTTTTGGAAGAAAAAGGTGCAATGGGGTGAAAGAGATGCCAAAAACGATGGAGGAATGTGTGGAGAAGATGAGATGGGTGCTAGTATGAATGTCAAGGTTCCTTTAACACCTTCTTCGGCTCCCTGTAGTCCTTCTGCAAACTTGTGATGCAATTAAATTTTTTTTTTCTTTTTTTTTGAAAACAACTAGAGCAACTCTGAGAGGTTTTCACCTTAATTTCCTACCCTGGGCGCCTCGAAGGGAGGTTTTCACCCAACGATCTTATTCTTTTTCCTTGGTTTTTTGTTTGACATCACTGGACCGCCTCAAAAGAGGTTTTCAACCCAATGATGGGACTCAAGCGCCTCATGGAGTTTTTCACTTAAGTCCTTTTTTTTTATTTTTTTCTTTTCTTCAGTGAGTGGGTGAAGTGGAAGTTAAGACATGCTCCACTACCATCACTATTTTATTTAAATCTTCAATAAACTCTCGCTTGGAGAGGGGTTTCTTGTAAAATTTTAACCGATGTCCATTGACAAGCATGGGGATTGCTTCATCATCAATGGTTCTGATTAGAACTGAACCATTGTCATTGCATTTCTCCACAGTGTAGGGTCCCAACCATCGTTAGCATTCCTTTGAAATATTTGTGTCTTGAATCATAGAGTAGTGCCCAATCTCCCTCTTGGAATTGCTTCTCCTTGATATTTTTGTCATGCCATATATTTCTTTGAAGCTACACTACCTCTCTATGGAGAGGGGCTTGCAATCTGTATTCATCCAATCCATTAAGTTGAAGTAATCTCCCTTTCTGTGCATGGCTAAGGTCTAGGTCCAGTTGAGCTGCCATCCTTAGGGTATTGAATTCAAACTCTATTGATAGCAAAGCTTTCTTCCCATAGACCAGTTCATAGGGTGTGAACCCGGTGGTGGTCTTCCATGTTGTGTTGTAGGCCCACGTGGCCTCAACTAATTTGTCCACCCAATCTTTTTTGTTGCCACTCACTACCTTGGTTAGGATCCCTTCCTATGCTCTATTAGTGACTTCCACTTGCCCATTGGCTTGTGGTTGCTAAGTGGTGGAAGTCCTGTGCTTGAACTAATGATGTGTGAGAAGGTCTTCAATCCGGCTGGAAGTGAACTGACTGCCTTGGTTTGTGACCAACTCTCTCGGATACGCAAATTTGTAGAATATGTTTTCTCTCAAAAACTTAGCTACTTTTTCCTCTATCGCTACTTTGATTTCTTTTTTCTCTACCCACTTTGTTAGGTAGTTGTTGCACACAATGATGTACTACTTTTGCTTTGAGGGGGGTTGATAGGCCCCACAATGTCCATGCCCCACTTCTCAAATGGCTCAAAGGTCACTTGAGGCTGCATGGGTATTTCATCCTTTGGAGTGGGTTTCCCCATCCTCTGACACCAATCACACAGGCTCCTGTATCACCTCACATCCTGATGAAGAGTGGGCTAGTAATAGCCTGCTTGCAATATCTTGAAGGTAGTTCTTTTTTCTACAAAATAACCTCCACAAGGCCCATCATGACAGATCAGGAGGATGTCAAAGAGTTCCTCCTCCCTAACACATCTTCTCAAGATCTAATCTGGGCCCAGTTTGAAGAGATTGCCTCCAATCTAGGTGAAAGGGGTGCTTTTCCTTACTATCCTACTCTTCTCCTTTGAGGACAGATGTGGTGGGAACTATGCTGAAACCAAGTATTTTTCCATATCAGCAAACCATGGAGAGAGTACTGATATAGCAAATAGGTGTTCATATGACATTTGGTCATCCACCAATCCTTTTTCACCTACAAGAAAATTTACTCTAGACAAAAAGTCAGCAACAACATTCTCTTTACTAGGATTATCAATAATGGTCAAATCAAACCGTTGCAGTAAAAGCAACAATCTAATAATGGGAGCATTTATATCTAGTTTTTTCATTAAATATCTAATTGCAGCATGGTCAGTGTGCACAAATGTTTGATAGCCTCTGATATAATGTCTGAATTTGTTTAAGAAATGCATTACAGCTAGGAGTTCCTTTTCGGTCACTGTATAGTTTAACTCTACCTTCGACAAGTTTTTGCTTATAAAGTATATGGCATAAGGTAACTTTCGATCAATTTGTCCTAAGGCTGGTCCTATCACCTTGTTCGAGGCATCTTAATGAATGTGAAAGGGTAGGGCCTAGTTTGGGCCTCTAAGAATTAGGGCAGTCAATAGCTTGCTCTTCAAGGCATCTAAGGCTTCTCGATAGTTTTCCAACCATATGAACTCAACATCTTTGCCTAGGAGGCCAAACAAAGGAGAGGCTATCTCTCTAAAGTCTTTAATAAATGTCCTGTAATATCTGGCTAAGCCTAGGAAACTTCTAACATCTCTCACCTTTTGAGGAGGTGGGACCCTTTGGATGATGGCAATTTTGTTGGGGTCCACCTAGAGTCCTTGTTAAGATATTGCATGACCTAGCATGGTCCCTTCAGTCATCAAAAATTCACATTTTTCCAGACTGAGGGACAGGTTCATCTCAATACACTTATCTAGAACTTTTCCTAGGTTAGATAAACCTTCCTGAAAGCCAGAGCCATAAGGAGTAAAATCATCCATGTATATTTCAACTGCATCAAGAACCGGTTCATAAAATATACTGAATAACGCTCTTTAGAAAGTGGTTGGAGCATTGCACAAACCAAAAGGAAGGTCCTGGTATGCAAAGGTAGCCCAAGGACAAGTGAAAGTGGTCTTATCTTGGTCTTTCAGGATTATTTGAATTTGATTGTACCCGTTAGACCCATCTAGGAAGGAGAAAAACTTTTTCCCTGCCAGACCATCCAACACTTGATCTATGAAAGGTAAAGGAAAGAGGTCCTTTTTAGTGGCTTTGTTCAATTCTTGATAGTAAATACAGATTCTCCATTTACCACTTTTCTTTGTCACTAGCACCAAAGTAGAGACCCATTCACTGTCAGAAATGGGATAGATGAATCTTGCACCAAGCAATTTCTGAAATTCTTCCTTAACAATATCTTTAAGTGTTGGGTTCATCCTCCTTTGAGGCTACCTGCCTAGTTTGAAATCTTCATTGATGTATATATCATGAGTACATACTAATGTGTGCACTCCCTTCATCTCCTTATAACTCCAGGTGAAGGCACCTAGATGTTTTCTCAGTAGGCTACATATCTCCTTCTCTTGGGAAGTAGATAGGGATGGATTGATTTTCAATGTTATTTCTGGGCTGAAATCTATATTTTTGACACGGAGAGAAGTAGTGTCAGCCACATAGAGATCAGTTGAGGGGTTTTTTTGGGTTTCTCTTACTATGTCTTCTAATGGTGATGTACTGGGAGATGGATTCCGAATCAAATTTTCAATCAGATCATCCTCATCTTGCGGCTTTCCTCCCATGACGATTTCCAATGCGTAAAGTAGTGTAGGATAAACTTCATCTTCATCCTCCTCCTCCAACCATAGATGTAGATCATGTTCTAGCAAGGGTTGAGCAGGAGGATATATGGTTAATTTCTTGGACATGTGCCCATTTTTTATGGTCATGTTCCCAGCTTTCCAGCTGATGTAGGCATCGACTATAGCCAACCAGGATCTTCCCAAGATGAAAGGATACCAAGTGAGCTTTGCCTTTGGCTGGAGAACTAAGAAATCCGCAGGGTACTCCCAAGAATCAATGGAGACCATCACATCTTCCACAATCCCCTCAGGGGTCACAGTGGAGCGGTTTGCTAACTATATCACTATTGTGGTCTTCCTCAAAGAGCCTTAGAGGTTAAGCTTGAGTATTGTGTCCTTTGTCATCACATTAATGGTAGCTCCTAGATCAATCAAGGTATGTGGGACCATTGTGCCATTGATGTGGACATCAACTACTGGGCTTCCAAGGTCCAGATATTTTGGATAGATTATCTACCCCAACATCAGGTCAGACAGTTGTCTAATGACATTGATGGTTGGGGTATCTCTCTTGCGCCTTCCTAGATGCCTAAAGAACTTCTCTTTTATCAACTTATTGTAGATAGGCACATCTTTTATGGCTTGGAGAAGTGGTATCTTCACACATAAGTGTTTCAATTCTCCCAGGAGTTCGGTCTCTTTTGGGGTAGGCTAAATGGTCATTGATAGTCTCTCAAGAAAGGGTGGATTTTCTTTAGGTTCACTTTCCTCTTTATCGTCCTCAACCTCCTTGGGTGGAGGACGACTATCTAGGAGAACTTTCCCAGATTGCAAGTTGATTTCTTGAATCTCCACAACATAAGCTGGGCATCATGGTTCCCACTATACACTTGCTGAGCTTGTCTATTGTTCGGGTTCGGATTTGGTTGGGCAGGCATTTGGGGTTGCCTTGGTGGAGCAAAAGGTAATGGTTGTGGTTGGGCAAGTGGTGGAGGTAGAAGAATAGGAGGAGAGTTATATTGGGGCCTCCACCCCTGATGAGATGCATTCCACTGAGGTTGTGGCTGAGCATAGGGTTGAAATGAATGGGCAACTTGTTGGGCATGATATTGAGATGTGAAGGACCAAGGAGGAGGTGTGGACAAGAAAGGATGAGCAGGGGGGACCCAAGAATGTATGGAGGTGATTTGGTTGGGGTGGTAGTATGCCTGAGATGTCCCTTCCATCCCTTGCTAGTATGGTCTAGGTCCATGTGACCTCCTTTGGCTTATGTAATAGATCTGTTAGTGACTCCTTCAGCCCCTTGGTATATAGCTTTAAGTTCGAGAAAGGAAGGGCACTTGTTTGTAGAATGATTTTCTCTTCAAAATGAACAAATCCCTATAGAGTTCAAGGGGCATTCATTTCTAGGATGCCTGCTGGTGCACCTAGGACAAAAGAGGCCAAAGCTCTCTCTGCTTCTTCTTGTTTTCTTTTGATATGTAAGGTATCCATTTGCATGGCAAGAGTCTGCAACATCTCACTCTTGAAGTCTTCCAGCATTCTTCCAATTTCCCCTTTAATGGATGAATTGGAGGAAGAGGTATTGGCTATGGGTTGACCCTGCCACCTTTTTTTCTGGATGCTCTAGAATGATTTCTAAAAACAGTCTTTAATTCCTCATAGGATAGGTGGTAAATGTCTCCCTTGGCCAATCGATGGAGGGTGTGTAAAAGTTCTTCCTAGATTCCCCTGATCAGCACCAACTTCAGAGACTCACCCTCAAGTGTACACCTGGACATTTTGTGATTGAGCTAGAACCTCTCTTTGTAGTGTTCCAAGGACTCATCACTTCCCATGGTCATTCGAAAGATTTCTTCTTTAGTATATTTTGACCTACAATAGTCTTGATACTTATTGTTAAAGGCTTGTTGCATTTGAGTGCAAGTTGTGATGCTATTGTCAAGTAATCCCATGAACCAGTGCAGTGCTGCATCTTTGAGAGTAGAAGGGAACAATTTCAATTTTCGCTTGTCTTCTGCATAGTCATAAGTTCGATAGATGATAGCAAACTCAAACAAGAAGGTGTCAAGATTTTCTATTGTTAGGCCATGGAAGTGAGGTAGGCCTGAAGGACTTATATTTTTCATTTTGGTGTCCACGTTGGTCTCCCGAATGGGAAAGGTACCCTCTATTCTTTCTCCATTTCCCCTATCATTTCTATTTTCAGCCATTTCCTCCAGAGGAATGTTTTCTTCTTCTTCTTGCCCTATAGATTCTTCAAATATGTCTGGTTGTTCACCTAAGGGTTATTCTTGATCACAACCATCGAATAAGAGAGAAGGTTGGCTGTGTGAAGCAGTGGGGGTATTGGGCAAAATTTTTCCTCAGTTATCTCTATTCCTACAAGGCATGAAAGGAAATATTTTTGGTTGGTTTTTCTTTTTTCCAACACTGATAGTACCTACAAAAACTGAAATGGATAAAACAAATTGCAACTAGTTGAAATGAACTTGTTGAATGGAAATTTGCAGAATTGAAAAGGAAAGAAAGGAAATGCAGAACTGAAAGAAAGGAAATGACTAGTCTACCTTTACCGAAATGAAATTTGTAGAGTTTAAAAGGAAAGCAAGGAAATATAGGACTTTGAAAGAAAAGAGATGACTAGTCTACTTTTGCGGAAATAAACTATTAGCAGATTGTCGCAATAGGAAATAGAAGAAACCAGTAATCACAGAATTCTCTGACGCTTCCCCAACAACTGCGCCAAAAAGTGGTGAGTGCCAATATTGCATCAAGAATGTTGTAACTCTTGTGCTACCAACTTTACTTTTATCAACCCGGTAGTTCGTAACAAACTTGGAAGCGTTGATGCTGTATGCACAAGTACTAGTTCTTACTACAGGTTGTCACTTGGTCAACCAGCGCAAGATCACTAGGAGCTCAAGCCAACTTCTGTAGATCTCAGAAGAAGCTCTATGTGTGCTAAAAGAAAGAAATATTACTCTATAGAAGCTATTGTAATTGCAGAAAGGAAAAATACTCGAATGTAAAGCAAGCCCTAGTAAACCCTAATTAACAAGCTAATTCTACTTTTGCCAAAAACACTATGAAAACCATGAAAGCAATGCCATTACCTACTCAAGAAATCAAACAAAATATAACCATGCTATTTCTGGAAGTAAAGAAGCAAAAGACATATTTTTGGATTTTTATGTGTTTTTATGTGAATTTGACATGCATCTAATTTATTATGTGTGAGTGTGGCAGTGAACAGGTGGCATTAAAGGGTGGTTTTGGAGCTTGGGAGGATGAAAGATGGTGTGAATGGGTCGTAGGAGGTCTTAGGTGGCCTTCTGGAGGCTTTTCCCACACTCGGCCTTCAAAAGAAAGCCTACAGGAAAACTACAGGAGGACACAAGGAAACTACCGGAGGAAAACAGGGAAACTACAGGAGGCCTATAGGAGGAAGCCGAGAGTAATTTCCGCTATTTTTAGGGTGTGATATTGGGTGGAAAAGGTGGATTAAGGATGATGTGAGGTGTTAGGCATGTAAGGTCTACCATGAACCACCAGGAGAGAGAAATATGGTTGGGTTTGCTCAAGGAGAGAGGAAGAAGTTCTATGAAAAATGAAGGAAACTAAGGCAGAATTGAGGTGAGGTTTAAGAGACTTATAGGGCATGGATCAGATGGGGGATGTGATTGCTAATAAGCTGGGATACTATTCGAAGAGATATTCTATGAAGTAATTGACATTCAGCCAAAAAAATCAAGCAACAAATGAAATGAGTGCATTTAGGAAAAACAGAGTTTTGCATTAAAATGGTCTAAACTATGATATATGAAAGGAAATGCTAAGAAATGTTTTAGAAAAGGAAAGAATGAAAGAGGACTATTGTAAATAAAGAAATGAACATGATAAAGGAGAGCTGGAGCAAAGAAAAACTAGACTTATAACCTACTAAAGAGCTGCCAATACTAGAAGTCCTATGAATGAGGAAAATCTATGTTTTTGGGGCAGCAAGAGAGCCTTTGCTTCAAATCATGGTCCCAGAGGGAGGAAGTGAGGCCAAGGCACTATTTCTAGCCTTTTGAATATTTTCTAATCACTGCTTAACCTGCTACAGAAAGCACAAATGGAAGCAAACTACTAAATCATCAAAAGAAACCTATTCTTAATGATAAAAGAAAAATACATCTAACAACAAATTAATCTACAACCTGAAGTAAAGCATAAAAATACAAGTAAAGAGAAGCTTGGCTGCTTGGATTGGGCCCTAACCTAAGAGCTTCAATGTTATGAAACCAGCTCAAGAAAAGATAGAAAAGAGAGATCAACGCCTTAGAATTCAGCCTCTTCGAGGGGGCAAC
>APFE031628052.1:36677-96704 GCA_000404065.3 Pinus taeda | reverse complement strand
CTATTGTTTCATTCAATTTTGCACCAAAGTGGTGTTATCCTTTAAAAGTTGGAGAACATGTTGTTGATGCTCGATGTGATCTTTCACTTCTTGAACCTTTTTCTTCTTGATATGTCCTTATATCTTTAGAGTTTGAGGAGTGGTAATTTCTTCCAATCCTTTACAAGATATGGTCGGATTCATTTCTTGATGCTCGATGTGATCTTTCACTTCTTGAACATTTTTCTTCTTGATATGTCCTTCTATCTTGATAGTTTGAGGAGTGGTAATTTCGACCAATGAATTACAACATATGGTTGGATACATTTCTTCTTTCTCGATGTGATATTTCACTTCTTGCACCTTTTTCTTCTTGATATGTCCTTCTATCTTGAGAGTTTTAGGAGTGGTAATTTTTGCCAATGCTTTACAAGATATGGTCTGATTCATTTCTTCTTTCTCTAGGGTGGGGTCCTGGTGTATATCCTCTTCTTTTGATGTTTCTTGATCCTTTTCTTCCTCCTCTTCATATTCTATGTAAAATAATTTCTTCTCAGCACACTTATGACCTTCAGTGCATTTGCTATCACAATTGTAACAAAGCCCTTTTTCTCCTTTTTCTTCCAATTGTTGTGGTGTCACCCTTGTAGGTTGTGGAAGGTTAGGAGAAACAACACTTATGTCTTTATAGTTGTGAGGGGTATGCTTCCTGGTTTCCATAATTTTGCTTTCCACTATGTCACAAAGCCCTTTTACTCTTTCCAATTGTTGTGGTGTTGCTCCAAAGAAGGTGTCCCTCTTTGTATCCTCATAATGTGCTATCATTTCCTCTGTGAAAATTGACCACGTAACAAGTTTTTTACGAGAACAAAGCCCTTCATACCATAAAAATTGATTCCGGTTCTAAATATGAATATGAAATAATACCTTTTGTAAACAATGGTACACCATATAGATCAAAATATTGCTCCATCTGAAGTATCCAATTTACCGGATCCTTGCCATCAAACTTCCTCATCTTGCTTTTTCTTGATTTTATGAGCTCGATCTTGAAACGACTGTAAATATGTACCTTCAGATCTTTAAGTTCTGAAATTGCGACCTGTATTAGCCCTCTGCGTCTTATTTCCAATGCCACCAGTCTAATCCAAATTGGATTCTCCAAGAAAGAGTTATGCACAATCGCCCAAGATGACCTGATTATATACCTTTCTAGAAGAGCGAACTTGTATGAAGTGCCACGTATCACTGTTTCAGCCTTTCGCACTGAAAAATATATACAAGAAACTACAGTCCGTCCTCTTTCTGTCCCTTCTTACAAAATTTCAATCCAATGCTCAGAGAGAAAGTTATGACGATTTTCCCCAGGTCAACTGTTTGGAATATAATTCAGGAGTCTGCAGAAAGACCAACTTCCTCATATCATATCTCCCCAAATATAGCGCGAAAAGCTCTGAAATTTGGATCCAAGATTCAGCAGGATTTCTTCTGAAATGGGTGTGGTTTTTAGCTTTTGAAACGTGGCAGAAAACAAGCTATAGCGCAAATGCCACGATGACCTGTGTGGAGCAGTGAAACCCTAGAATCCAAAGCTCTGATACCAAATGTTATGAAACCAGCTCAAGAAAAGAGAGATCAACGCCTTAGAATTCAACCTCTTCAAGGGGGCAACCTCCTTTACATTACATAAATGAATAATTCTTGGATGATACAAATGAAAAGACCTCCTTTCTATATATAGGAGTCTAAAGGTCATAACATAATCAGAGCCGACATAACAATAATAATGTAAGGACACAATAATAACAATAATGGGCTTCTATGGGGCACAATAGTAACAATATGGGCACTACATGGGTACATCAATATAATAAGTGGGTTGTGCTAATAACAATAAGGGGTTACACTAGTAGTATAGGGGCCTAACATTCAACCCTCCTAAGGTAACTCAGTGCTACCTCAAAAAAGATTGCATCTTCATTATCAAAAAGTAGCAAGATTACATGAAACTGTCACAAAATAATAAGCTCGAAATTTGAGCAGAGTTTACATAAGCAAAAATCTGACCCTAGTGAGGCTGTAGGCCTCTCTACTTATACATCTAAATCTACCAACAACTTCCTTAAAATTAGGGAGTTTTGGCTCCCAAAACTTGAGATAACTATCAGTCATCCTCCACTTGCTCGGTTTCCTTCTAGTGCATGATTTGACTACTTGTACTCTGATCTGAATGAAGGGGAATTCGAAGTGAGGAGTAATAAATGAGGGGAACTCCCTCCTATAAGTCCTCTCCTCTATCTACTTCAAGTTATTCTTGCCATTCGACCATTGGATCCTTGACTTTTACCTCAAAATCCATCAATAATTTGCATTAAATACATGTTAGACCACATGGCATCATAACTAACTCAACTCACTCTATAAGCATAAATATAATCATAAAATCATACAATAAGCTAAGAAAATGGTTTATTTGACTAGGTTAATGGATAAAATGAGCCCATATAATTACCCATTTATGAGGCTCATCAGTAGGTCCTTCAGAATAAGCTTGATCACTAGAAGGGAGATCCATCAAAATGAATAATCAAGAGAGCATGGGATCCATCAAACCGCCAATCTTCGATGAGAGAAATTTTGTTTACTAGAGGATAAGAACCGCAACCTATCTACAATCTCTTGGAATAGATGTTTGGGAAATTGTGGAAAAAGGATATACATTTCCAACAGAAATTCCTACAGATACGGTAGGTAAAAAGGATTATGAAACCAATGCATTGTCACTATTTAATTGGGAAGTTTTTCAAAATCAAAGTTTGTCAAGGTCATGTAGCTCAAATTAGTCGAAGAAATATTGGACAAAATCATTTTGATCTATGAAGGAGACTCTCAGGTAAAATATGCTAAGCTTTAATCTCTCATAATTCAGTATGAAACTCTTAAGATGCATAGTGATGAAAGCATAGCTAGTTACTTCCTATGTATAGATGAGGTTGTCAATTGTATGAAGAATCCAGGTGAAGAAATTAAGGAAGTTGTCTTAGTTGAGAAAGTTTTGAGATCCTTGTTTGCTAAATTTAAACCCAAAGTATCTATCATAGAAGAAAAACAGGATTTGCAGAATATCACTATGACGCAACTTCACGAAATCTTAACTGCCTTTGAGATGAGAAAAGGAGGACCATCAGATATGAGAGAAGCGACATTTAAAGCATCAATAAAGGGAAAAGAAAAACTCTATGAATGAAGACACATTTCATAAGAATAAGATGAGGTAAATTTTGTCAAGAAGCTTCAACGAGGTTCTGGAAAGTTGAAAGGTAAGCTAGCATTCAAATGTTTTTCTTGTGGAAGAGTTCGTCATTACGCTGCTAGATTCCCTCATAACAAAGGAAAGATGTTTGAAGAAGGTACTAGAAGCTATTATACTCATGATGATAGTCATGGCTTGACCAATAGTGATGAATATGATCAAGAAATTAAACTACTCATGGCATATGAAAATAATGGCTTAGAAAAGGAAGATTTCCTTAAATAAATCAATCAAATTAAATAAGTTTGGTAGAAAAGGATACAGTCATAAACACAGTGACACATCAACTCACTGAAAAGGACAAACATAATGAAGTGTTAGAATGTGAAGTAGTAAGTCTAAGAAAAGAACTTGAAAAGGCAAGGACTTTGAATCTTAGATTTGCTAAAGGATCAGAAACATTAGATGAAATCCTCAAAGTTCAGCATTAGCCCATTATAAAGATTGGTCTTGGTTTTCATGAAGGTGAATCTAGCTCACAAGGTAAGGTAAGAAACTCCAATGAAAAATCTCAGATGCTCAACAAGGAAATAAAAGGTCAACCCCATCAACAATCAAGGAAATAAATTCATCAAAGAAAATCTTTTACTCCTAATTGTGGAAGTGATAGTTAGTTATTTCCTTCAAGGAATAATGTTGAATGTTTTATATGTCATAATTCTAGACATGTTGTAGCTACATGAAGAAGTAGAATGGTTCGAGACTATCACAGAGGAAGATCATCATGTTCCAAGTACTTTAAGGGATATTGTTTTTCTTTCATTATGTCTGGTCACAAATCTATTGATTGCAATAAAACGAATATGAAACATGTAAGATGTTATGTGTGTAACAAGTTTGGACATAAAGTAAAGGAATGAAGAAGCAAAATTTGGAAACCAAACTAAAAGGAGCATACATCATCTCAATCCCAAATATTGAGGAAGACGGCATTATTGTCAGAAAGATGTGGCATAGCTCAGTTTGCAGACATAACAGACCCAGGGGAAGCTGAAAGTGTAAAAATTCAGTATTCCAATTTTCATACGCAGCTATTATGAAGAGAAGTCACGTATATATGCAAGTTAGATGTTGCACATTCATGTATATGATGCTCTAAAGAAAAAGCAATGGGACAAACTTAGGAAAAGAAGTCTGATATGGTTCAGTCATTTATCTACTCTTTTCGATGATGGTATGTGTTGGTTGGCATAGGTTCAGGGGGAGCATATGCTTCTAATAATGCATTGCTGGCATTATCTTAGAAGATCTTGATACATATCCACATATTTGTTTTGCTTTAGGTGACTCCTTTGATAATGGAAATATACAGGTTGTTGATCCTGATGCTGCTGATGGTGAAGAACATATGGTGTATGATAGTTGCTGATGACTATCATGATCTTGTTTAGATCAATGAACCTTATAACATTTGATGTAAAGGTCATGAAAGGACCTAATTTTTAACCCCACTATGCATGAGAAGGATGATGTAATATTTTCTATGTCAGTCATGTATAAACATTTGGTATATCCCCACTTAGCTGGGTGGATGAGTCAAAATTGGTGAATCACACTTGGCTGTGAGATTGATGTATGTATGAGTCATTGGTAAGAGGAAGGTTATACTCACTTAGTTGAGTTGTAGAGTCATGTTATTCTTTTGAAAATTATTTTTGTAGAGTCTACATGTGCTCAGGGGGAGCATCGATGGATTGGTACAAATTAGCATGTATAAAGGGGGAGCTCAATCAAAGATTTCAACATGTACTCAAGAGGAGTATGGACAACATAATGTATATCAAAGGCAGAGAATATCTTGGTCCACCCTTTGCCCTTGATGTCAAAGGGGGAGAGTGACTTGGTGTTGTTGTTGCCATCAAGTCCAAAGGGGGAGATTGTTGGCATTATGATATAGGTGTTGTCCTTGATGGCAACTCACTCAGGTGATAAATCATGCTGCAACAGGTCAATAGCAAAGAATTAATGATCAGACTACAAATAATGAATAAATAAAGGTATACGCAGGTTCACCTTGACAAAGGAGCGTATAAACGCAGGTTAACAGAACAAAAGGAGCATATAATGTACACACTCACTTTCACAGAAGGAAAAGCACATATATCTTGGAACACTAAGTTTTGGTCCAAGGTATTTGGTCCATGGTATTTTGATCCATGGTATTGATCCAAGGTATCTGGTCCAAGGTATTGATCCTAGGTATTTGGTCCAAGGTATTGGTGCTAGGTGGTTTTGGTCCATGGTGTTAAGAAAGGCCTAAAACTATAAAAGGAGGAGAACATCATTAGGCCAAGTGTGCAAGGATTGAATATCTTATGAAATGGAAGATCCAGTATGTAGGTGATGGGTTTGTGATGCTTCAGTAAGAATGCACCTATGTGGCGAATGAAGGTTGATGTACCGGGATCATGAAGACTAAAATGCATTATCATTATTTGGTGTGATCATGAATAGTTCAAATCTGAATACTAACACATGTTTTATCCTTTATATATGATGATCTGGGTATGTCTAAAGTAGAAAATTGTAGCGAAGGTATAAGTAATTATTTTCAGAATGTTGGAAATAATACTGAGAGGGGGGGTGAATTAGTATTATTAAGTAAATATTTTTCATTTCATACAGAGATTTGTATACGCTACTTCATTTAGTGAAACCAGTGTATATACACAACTTCAGTTAAGGAAACTAGCGTATAACTTACAGAATTATAATTTAATCTATTCTTCAGATGTTGATCTTTAATCTGTGTGTCAGAACTATATAAATAGTAACCAGGAACAGAAAAATAGAGTAGGAAATCACACATAAGAACACAAGATATAAGCTGGAAACCCAATGAGGGTGAAAACCACCTACTATAATTTGTCCCTATCTTCTTTCAATTAGAAACTTGTTTTTACAATGTTACTATATTGGTGCAGTCTTATACTAGTACGCAAGCTTCTACCTGTAGAAGGCTACAACCCTCTCTCATTCTCCAGCTTCTCCTGGAAGGGAGCTACAAACCCCTTTAGCTCTTGTACTAGCTAAGGTACTAGTACATAGGTGCTATCCTACAGAAGGCTACAAACTTCTCTTTTCTTCTAGGGACCACATTTCATAAATTTTCAGACTGGATCCATGAATAAAATCATTCAAACATCAAGTATATCTGCATCAATCAATCTTCTTTGTACAAACCACAATTGAATCAAACAATCACTTCTCTAAATGTTGTAACCAAAATACAATAATAGTAACCAGACACCAATCCTCAAGCCAGAACACTGCAACAATAAACAGAAGTAGCTAAAACATATTTCATGAGATGTACACTACTTCAATATGTAGAACTTGCATGCATACGCTTTTGCATTAAAGCCAACCAACGTATACGCTATTTTGAGTTGGTGAACTAGCGTTTATACACGCATCTACTGTGCCAAACCTGCGTACAGATCTATAAAAGATAATTTTACCCTTTTTACTTATTCAGACATTAGTTATACCCAGATTATCATATTTATAGATCAAATCATGTGCCAATTATAACAGATCAAAATCACACAATGATACTACTATTCAAGCCTTAAGTTCTCGACCCATCAATAGAACTTATCCATCTTGTAACACTCAGGTTCCTCCTTGATTCAGATCCAGCTATGCATCACAAACCAATCACTAGTATTCTAGATCTTTCTCCTCTTAAGATATTCAATGCTTGAGTCAATGCCCTTGCCAAATGATCTCCTTCCCTTTTTATACTCTTAGGCCTTACTCAAACCATGGTCCAAAACCATTGAGAACCAATACTAGGGACCCAATACCTAGGTTCAACATTTTGGATGCAATACCAAGGACCAAAACCATAGGTTCAAATATATTGGACTAAATACCATGGAGCAAACATAGGTTTTCCCACATGTACGCGGTTTTCTTGGGATGAAAGTGCATGCTTATGTATACACACCTTTTGATCAGTAACCCCACGTGTATATGCGACTTTGTTAAGACGAACCTCCATATACCTCATTTTCTTTTATCTTGAGAGCCTAAACTGTGATCTGCCATTTGAGTGAGTTTCCATCAAGGACAACACCTATGTCATAGAGCTAAACCTGTGTCATAATGCGAACAATCTCCCCCTTTGGACTTGATGGCAACCCAAAGTCACTCAAAGTCATTCTCGCCCTCTGACATCAAGGGGAAAGGTTTATGCTCCCCCTGAGTACATGGTGAATTCTCTACACTGTTGTGCTATCCAAGCTTCCCCTGACTATAGGCAAGGTATACAAGAAAATGTTCTACAAGAAGATACATAACTTTATACATTATAAATGACCTTCCTACCACCAAAGACTCGTACATACATTCATCTCCCAATTCATGTGGGGATTGAATCATTTACCCAACCAAGTGGGGATACACCAAATGTTTATACAAGCTAAAACAAGAACATTACATCATCCATCACAGGCATAGTGGGGAAACCAAGATAGGCCATTACATGACCTTGATAGAAAAGAAATACATGACATAGAGACAAAATATCTACATCAAGACTATCATAGTTATCAACAACTATCATCAATACCATTTGCTAATCGTCATTCAGACCAACAACCTTGTTCTCCCTCTACACCTGCTTCACATGAAATCAAAACAACTATGAATTTGAATCAAGATCTTCTAAGATAATGCCAACAATGCATTATTAGAAGAATATATGCTCCCTCTGAACCTATGCTAGATGGTCTCTGTCAGACCCATGTCATACTCTTTTCATCCTGAGCCTGGCCCATTGTTTGTCTTTAAACCAACATATATGTGACTGTATCTTCATAAACCAGCATATGTACGTGGATGCTCCTCATGAAACTCTCATACAACCACTTTTCTTGAAACAAACAAGATTCAATAGGAAGATGATGTATCAACTACCCCCAGCTTCTGTATGAGGTATTCAAATGTCTCCCTGGGCAGTAGTTTGGTGAGTATATTAGCAACTTGTTCCTTTGAGGGAACATACTCCAATTTGACCTTTTGTTCAAGCACTTTTCCTCGGAGAAAGTGATACTTGATAGGTATGTGCTTAGTCTTTGAATGAATGATAGGATTCTTTGAAATACTGATTGCACTTGCATTATCACAAAAAATGGAGATAGGTGGAGTACAAGTGATTTGAAGGTCTTGCAATGTTTGCATCATCCAAAGGATTTGTGTGCAGTAAGATGCAGTAGCCACATGTTCTGCTTCAGCTGTAGATAATGCAATTGAACTTTGTTTCTTGCTGAACCAAGATACTAATCTGGAACCCATAAAGAATGCACCACCACTAGTGCCTTTTTTATCATCCACGCTTCCTGCCCAAGCTACATATGTATATGCATGAAGTGTGAGATCTGTACCTCTAGGATACCATAAGCCATAGTTTTGAGTTCCTTGAAGATACTTGAAAATTCTCTTAACTGCTTGAAGATGAGTTTCCTTTGGGTTTTCCTGAAACCTTCCAATTATTCCCACTGCATGCATAATGTTTGGTCGAGTACCTATTAGATAGAGTAGAATACCAATCATGGACATATAGGTTGGTTGATTCATCGTTTGCGCTGAGGCTACATCCTGTTACCATACAGGTACTTACCGGTTTTGAATCCTCCATCCCATATTTCTTCAAGATCTTCTTGAGATACTTGGTTTGTGATATAAAAATACCATCTTTGTTTTGTTGAACTTGTAAACCAAGAGAATATGTGAGTTCACCAAGTAGGGACATTTCAAATTCTTTTTGCATCACTAAAGCAACGTTTTGACTCATGTCTTCCTCATTGCTTCCAAAGATGACATCATCAACATACACAACAAGTATTAGCAACTTATCATTGTCAATTTTCATATATAGATCGATGTTTGTTGATCCTTTTGCAAAACCTTGTTAATGAAGGTACTTATCCAAATGATAATACCAAGCCCTTGGATCCTGTTTAAGGCCATAGAGAGCCTTTTTGAGTCTGCACACAAGTTTTGGATCATTTCCAAGAGTAAACCCATCTGATTGCTCAATATACACTTCTTCATCTAAGTCTCCATTCAGAAAGGCAGATTTCACGTCCATTTGAAATACTTTGAACTTCTGAAAGCTAGAAAGATCAAGGAAAATTCTTATGGCCTCATGTCTAGCAACTGGTGCAAAAGTTTATTCAAAGTCTATGCCTTCTTGTTGAGCATACCCTTTACAAATAAGTCTAGCCTTTTTTCCAATAACATTTCCATTTTCATTCAGCTTTTTTTCGAATATCCATTTTGTCCCTATGACATTCTTATCTTTTGGTCTAGGAACCAACTCCCAAGTGTTATTCTTTTCAATCTAATCAAGTTCTTCCTCCATGGCCTTGACCCAACATTCATCTTTGCATGCCTCTCTTACATTTTGTGGTTCAGTGGAGGAGAGCAATGCTAGATAGCTTGAAGCTTCTGAAATGGTTCTTCTTGTTTATACACTTGCCTCTTTTTGCTCCAAAATTTGAGTTTGTGGATGATTCTTCTAAAAGTACCTAGATGGAGTCTTTTCTTCTATCCTTATCTGTTCTTCTGGTGCCTCATGGGTTTCTTCTTCATCGTGAATTTGATTTGATGTTGAAGGATAGTCTTCATCATCGTCGAAATCTTCAGATTTTACTTGCCTTGGAGTGTTTCCTTCTTCATCAACCACTACATCAATACTTTCAACAATTTTTCCAAGTCTTTTATTGTAACACTTATATGCTTTGTTGTGGGGAGAGTAACCAAGGAGAATGCCTTCATCTGCTCTAGCTTCAAACTTGACAAGGTTTTCATCAATATTTTTGATGTAGCATTTGCTTCCAAAAATTTTGAAGTATTTTACCATGGGAGTCTTACCATACCAAAGTTCATGAGTATGAGTGTTGTATACCCAGACGTTTGTCTTGTTGAGAATAGTAACTGCAGCAAATGTGGCTGAAGGTTGTGGGAGTTCGAGAGTCATCAAGCATGGCATGAGCCATTTGTTGAACCATTCTATTCATCCTTTCCACTTCTCCATTTTTCTAAGGAGTCCTTGCAGTAGAAAATTCCCTTCTTATTCCATGTTCTTCACAAAAATCGAAAAATTCATCCGAGGTAAATTCCCCTCCTCGAGCAAACCTGGGGCATTTGATTCTGCAATCTGATTCGTTTTCAACCAAGGCTTTGAATGCTTTGAACTGATCGAAAGCTTCATCTTTATGCTTCATAAGTCCTATCCAACACATCCTGGAAAAGTCGTCAATGAACAATATAAAATATTCTTCTCCTCGAGGTGACCTTTTCCTAGATGGACCACATACATCAATATCGAAAAGTTCAAGTGGCCTGCTGGCTGATCCTTCCTTCTCAAGGAAATTTGTTCTGGTTTTCTTACCAAACTAACATGATTTGCATATTGTATTGTCTGGAATTTTGATGTCACGGAGATCACGAATGGCCTGATATTTGCATGCTTTCCTTATCTGAGAGAAGCTTAGATGCCCCAATGTTCTGTGCCATAGCAAGTGTTCATCATTCTTGCTTAGATAACATTGTTGTTGTCCTCCCTTGAGTATGTATAAATTATTTGGATTTCTTATGCCTTTGATCACTGTTTCTCTTGTATCAAGCTCACGAACAATGCATCAATTTAATCGAAATATTACTTCATTTCCTTGATCACAGATTTGACTCACACTTAATAGATTATGCTTTAAGCCATCAACATACATAACATTTCGAGCTTTGACCTTTCCTTTCAAAAAAACAGAACCTTCACCTTTTATGAGAGCAGGGGTGTCATTTCCAAATGAGACCTTCCTTTCCCTTTCTAAGGCACTATATGACTGAAGTTTTTCTTTATCACTTGTCATATGTTTCGAGCATCCACTGTCAATGTACCATTGATTTTCCTGTCCTTCCGCATATAAAGCTATCCCACATCTTTCTGGTTGCGATTCTTTCTTTCTCCATGTTTTGGGACTCAATGAAACTTGCTCCTTCTGAGTTGTTTGCCGAAACCTACTCCTGCATTCAGAATCTTCATGACTGAAGTTGTTAGAAATAGAACATTCTATTTCATTCTCAAGAGTAGGAAAGTTATTGTAGGTCCTTTTCATCATCCCAGTCATACTCCTTTGTTTTTGAGCTTCTCTAGTCATGAAGGTCTTGTAGGCAACACATTGAGCAGCTTTGTGACTAATGTTATGACAAGAGAAACATTGGCCATTGAAGAAATTCCTGTGATTATCAAACCTACCAACCAAATGATTGTAGTTTCCATTGACATCCATTCTTGAGGCAAATTGAGAATGATTTACTTGAGGTTGGTTGAAGCTTACGTTCATCCTTGAAGTAGATTGCCCCCGATTTACTTGGTAATCTTTGTTCATTATTTAAGCAAATTGTCCTTGATTTACCTGGTGATCCGCATTATGCTTTTTCTATCGATTGTCAACCTATTCACTTCTCCTTGATGCATCAAGATAATTTTTGGAGGTGGATGGCTTCTGTGCTTGAGACGCTTCTTCAGTATATCCAAGACCTGTCTTGTTTAGAGGAGAACGCTGCACTTTGATAATCTCATATAAAGTTTCAGATCCTTTAGCAAATCTAGGATTAAGAGCTTTTGATTTCTCAATATCTTTTCTAAGCCCCAAAATTTCACTTTCTAACTTTTCATTATGTTTTTCTCTTTCAGCAAGTTGGAATGTCAGAGTATCTATAATCATATTCTTCTCCTCTAAACAAATTTTAAGTTTAGAAATTTCTTCATAAAGACCTTCTTCACCTATAGCATCCAAGAAATCGTCATCTTCAAAGGCCATCTAAAGTCTATAATCATTACATTGTTCATCTTCATCACTATTTGAAAATCCATCAATGTCTTCAAGTGTATAGTAACTCTTCTTATTCTGTTTTCTGTTCCATCTAACTGGTTCCTTATCTTTGTGAAGTTTAACTTTATGAGGACACTTGGCAGCACAGTGACCAACTCTTCCACAAGCAAAGCATTTGAGAGGTAGCTTACCTCTGAATCTTCCAGTCCCTTGTTGAAGGTTCTTGACAAAGTTTGATTCTTCCTCTTCTTCTGACATATGTCCCGACTCATTGTAATCTCCTTTTGCTGAGGCTTTGAATGCGGCTTCTCTCTTGTCTGATGGTCCTCCTTTTCTCATTTCGTAGGCAGTTAGGATTCCATGCAGCTGTGACATGGTGATGCTCTGTAGATTCTGTTTTTCTTCTATGGCAGAAACTTTTGAATCAATCTTAGAAGACAAAGATCTTAGAACCTTTTCAACCAAAGTAACTTCTTTTATTTCTTCACCCAAGTTTTTCATACAATTAACAATCTCATCTATATGAAAGAAATAGTTAGCCACACTTTCATCATTTTGCATTTTGAGATTTTCATACAGAATTCTGAGAGTTTGAAGTTTTGCCCATTTTACCTGATCATCTCCTTCATAGCTCAAAACAATCTTGTCCCATATTTCTTTTGTGGTTTTGAGCTGCATAACGTTGACGAATTCTGATTGAGATAGACTCCCTAATAGAGTATTGACAACCTTTGCATTTGTTTCATACTACTTCTTACCAGTCGTATCTGTAGGAGTTGCAGATGGAAATGTGTATCCTATTTCCACAATATCCCAAACTTTTGTAGCAAGAGATTGAAGATAGGTTGTGATTCTTACGTTCCAATAGACGAAGTTGCTTCCATAAAAAATTGGTGGTCAGATCGATGCCTCTTTTTCGTAGTTGCTCATGATGATAGATCTTCCTTCAAGCGATCAAGCTTCTTCTGAAGGACCTGCTCTGATACCAATTGTTGGAAATAATACTGAGAGGGGGGGTGAATCAGTATTATTAAGTCAATTATTTTTCATTTCATACAATGATTTGTATACGCTACTTCAGTTAGTGAAACCAGCATATATACGCGACTTCAGTTAAGGAAACTAGTGTATAACTTACAGACTTATAATTTAATTTATTCTTCAGATGTTGATCTTTAATCTGTGTGTCAGAACCATATAAATAGTAACCAGGAATAGAAAAATAGGGCAGACAGTCACACGTAAGAACACAAGATATAAGGTGGAAACCCAATGAGGGTGAAAACCACCTGCTGCAATTCGTCTCTATCTTCTTTCAATTAGAAACTTCTTTTTACAATGTTTGTGTACTGGTGCAGTCTTATACCAATACGTAGGCTTCTACCTGCAGATGGCTACAACCCTCTCTCGTTCTCCAGCTTCTCCTGGAAGGGAGCTACAACCCCCTTTAGCTCTTATACTAGCTCAGGTACTAGTACGTAGGTGTTGTCCTACAGAAGGCTAGAACCTTCTCTTTTCTTCCAGGGACCACATTTCATAAATTTTCAGACTGGATCCATGAATAAAATCAATCAAATATCAAGTATATCTGCGTCAATCAATCTTATTTGTACAAACCACAACTGAATCAAATAATCACTTCTCTGAATGCTGTAACCAGAATACAATAATAGTAACCAGACACCAAGCCTCAACCCAGAACACTGCAACAATAAAGAGAAGTAGCTAAAACATATTTCATGAGATGCTACTTCAATATGTAGAACCTGCATGCATACAATTTTGCATCAAGGCCAACCAACATATACGCTATTTTGAGTTGGTGAACCAGCGTGTATACGTACCTCTGCTGTGCCGAACCTACGTACATATCTATAAATGATAATTTTACCCTTTTTACTTATTCAGACATCAGTTATACCCAGATTATCATATTTATAGATCAAATCATGTGCCAATTATAACAGATCAAAATCACACAATGATACTACTATTCAAGCCTTAAGATCTCGACCCATCAATAGAACTTATCCATCTGGTAGCACTCAGGTTCCTCCTTGATTCGAATTCAACTATGCATCACAAACCAATCACCAGTATTCTAGATCTTGCTCCTCTTAAGATATTCAATGATTGAGTTAATGCCCTTGCCAAATGATCTCCTTCCGTTTTTGTAGTCTTAGGCATTACTCAAACCATGGTCCAAAACCATTGAGAACCAATACTAGGGACCCAATACCTAGGTTCAACACTTTGGATGCAATAATGAGGACCAAAACCATAGGTTCAAATATATCGGACTAAATACCATGGAGCAAACATAAGTTTTCCAACATGTACACGCTTTTCTTGGCATGAAAGTGCATGCATATGTATACGCGCCTTTTGATTAGTAACCCCACATGTATACGCGACTTTGTTAAGAGGAACCTACGTATACCTCATTTTCTTTTAGTCTGAGAGCCTGAACTATGATCTGCCATTTGAGTGAGTTGCCATCAAGGACAAAACCTACATCATAGAGCCAAACCTGTGTCATAATGCCAACACATAATCATACATTGGTTACCTTTGTTAAAAGGGCGCATACATGCTGGTTTGACACAACCAAGTAGTGTATATCGTATGAAATTAATGGTTGAAGTATCAGTTGCTTTTAATTGTTGTTGCAGAGTTCTGGGTTCTGCTCTGTGTTTTGGTGACTATGTTTTGATGATAGGGCTTCAGTGATTTAGTTGTTGGGCGATTCAGAGATTGATGATTGAGTATTCAATGATTGGTTAATGCAATGGTAGTATTGCAGTGGTGATTGATTTTGAGATTCAATGTTGTTGATGGGTCTAGTATGACAATTGATGAAACATGGCCTTCAGATTATGGTGTTGTGTTCCAGGAGTATCCAGTCTGAAAATTTATGAAACGTGGTACTTGGAGGAAGAGAGAAGGTTGTAGCCTTCTGTAGGCTGGTGCCTAAGTACTGGTAAACATATTGGCCAGTACAAGAGCTAGGAGGTTGGAGCTCCCTTCCAGTAGTAACTGGAAAACGAGAGAGGGTTGTAGCACTTTGTAGGTCGACGCCTATGTACTAGTAAATATATCGGCTAGTACAATAGCCAGGCAGTTGTGGCTCCCTTCTAGTAGAAGCTAGAGAATGAGAGAAGGTTGTAGCCTTTTTTAGGTGGGTGCCTGCATACTGGTATGATTCTATGCGAGTACAAGATTGTAAATAGGTTCTTTTTTATATTAAAAGAAGACAACAGCAGGTGATTTTTCTCCCACATTGGGTTTCCACCTTAAATCTTGGTGTTCATGTGTATTTCTTATGTGTGATGGTTTTTCTGTTTTTACTACACCTAGTTACTTTTTATATGGTTAATGAAGTTTTGATTCACTGATTAAAGATCAAGATATGATGAATTAATTGAATCATAAGTTTGTTGGATATACACTAGTTGCCTTAAACACAGTTGTGTGTACACGCGAGTTCCATTAACTAAAGTAGTGTATATGAATCTAATTATGGAAATGAAAAGTTATTGACTTGCTAATACCAATTCACCCTGCCTCACCCCTGAGTATTATTTCCAATAGGTCCATGCCACAAGTTAAGATTACTACTCATTCACCCATTAATTTAACATCTTGGTAAGATGTAGAGGTTTTTTAGGGGGTAGTTTATGTAATAATATATGGTGTTGATTCCTTGGACAAAGGTGGTGGATGAAGTAGACATATATAGGTAAAGTCACAATTGGCCAATAGATAAGTTCATCAAGTGTCCACTAGTTTGAGTGGAGTAGCACATGGAATAGAAGGACACAAATAATTGGATTGCATATTTTAATGGAGAATGGTTATATGCACTGAATCAAGGCTTTGAAAATAAATCAAGATTCACTAAAGGCATGAATGAGGAGAATCGATTTATTACACAATGAAGTGAGGATAGATTACATTGATGGGTGATGTAGTAGAGAACACAATTAGTCTCATGGTGAGGAAAGGTTGTAAGAAAACATGGTAGGGTGTTATTATCCATTTTATGAAACTAGCACATAGGTGAATAGTTCCCATAGAAGGGTGGAACAAACTACTTGACTTTGACAATAGATGGCGGTGAATACTAGCCACTTCATGGTAGAATTAGCTAGGAAGGTAGAGACATTGATGGAGGCATGACCTAGCCAAGAGCATGATGAGGTTATGATTAACATGGGTTTAAGTGTAGATTGGATAGATGAGTTGGTGGTTCAACCTAGGGTAGAAATATTTATGTGAGTTTCATTAAGATAACTTGCTACCATGTTTCACGAAGTCGGTTAGTTATATTGAATTGTTATTAGGATAACAAGCTTCATCATATGGATGAAAGTGGATTTTAGGTGAGTTGACGGTGACTCAAAAAGAGTTCAAATGTATAATTTGGGTAGCAATAAAAGTATGTGTTTTCACCTTGATGTACATATAAATGAAGAAAGCATAGAAAAAATGGTGGATTTGTCTACACTAGGCACATCTCAATTTGGATTTGATAGGATTGATGAATGAAATTTTGTGATAATGGTTGGTGTCAATTCGTGTAGAGGCATTAGGGGTTTTAGACACTTGGGATAGTTTGGTTGATTTATGTTTATATAGCAATAAAATGAGAGTATCAAGGATTTAGATTATTGGAAGGATAATTATTCTATTCCAAGAGACAAATAGAGACAATATAGAATTGGCTGAGAGATTTGTTGATGGATAACTAAGATACGGTAGAATGAAATTTGACTAACTTCAGTGATGTCCTTCCACTTTGGGTGAGGCATTTGATAGATAAGATAATTTTTAATGCAACTTATGGTGTTTGGATGACCCAGAGGTGTAGAGACCATTGGTTGGAGTTGTTAGAGACATTAGTACAGAGTTGGGCCTTTTTTGATTTGAAGAGTGTGAATATTTGTGGTGGATCACATATATTGGAGGCCTTAAGAAATGCGTTGAGAGGTTGATAGGTTGATTTGGTGATTTATTTCATCACATGAATGTATGGACAAGTTTTGGACATGTGATAATATGTGTTGCATCCATGTGGGATGATAAGGAGTGAAGAAGGCTCAAGTAAGGAGGATAGCTCACGCTTGGATTGGAAAAAATGACAATGAATAACAGGACATGGATTCTATGGTTGTAGCTATCAAGATGACATGAGATAAGTGCATGATACTCTTAGTGATGCTTGCGAATGAAATATTTGTGAGTTTTGGTTCTATTTATGTGACTTGGATGTGGAGTGGAAAGTGGAGACAATGGATGAATTTTGTCTTGGGGTGGCTTCATATGATAGTTAGGTGTAGTTTCCTTTGTACCCGTCATTGTGTGCATGAGATTAAGGACTGAAGTCATGAGTACATACACAAAGGAGTAGGTTTAAAGTCATGGCACCTAAATATCATGGAGGGACTTCTTGATGGAGGTTGGATAATGGTGATAGTAGTGTTTTAGGTTGAGAAAGGTGAAACACATGTCAGAAGAAAAGAGTAATAATTCCATGATGATGTGTTTTCTCATGAGTTAGGTGTGATGATTTGACTTATCCGACTGCCTATCCAAGGAATGGTGGACATTATTGTGAAAATACTTGGAAAAGTTGATTAGAGTATGGAGAGTAGAACAAGTCACAATAGTTAAACATAACATAGTTTTTAAGTTGTAATAACAGTATCGTCAGTTACAACATGGTTGTATGACAAACACAACAATAATAAGTTAAGACATTGTGGACAATGTTATCATATAGCCAATTTTGGAAAAGGAAATGTGGATGGTTATAGAGAGTTATTTTTGGGCATATTGTTCCCTAGAAATTTGTGGTTTCTAGCTGTAGGGAATCTTAGAGTTTCCTCTTTAGTAGAAATTTGGCATTTGTAGTGAGATGAAACTTGGGGTTTCCTACGTAAGATGGGGATATGAGTTCTGGTAGAGTTGGAGATGACAAGAACTTATGGATGTTATTGGAGATGGAAACAAATCAAGGTGGAGGAGGATTTAAGACCCTCAGCTACAATGGCATGGATACCTTTGTATATGTCCTTGAGGAGATGAAATTTATGGTTTCTACAACCACCAAGAAACCAGTGAGCCACATAGACTCATGACTCTACACTCACCTCATGGATGAGCACATTGGTTACCAACTTGCACATGAAGGCATGCCAATGGGTATGTAATGTGAGGTGCATTGCATGCTTAGAGCATCGAGTGCCACTGTGTGATGAAATGGATTGACACAAAGAGAGTGTGTCAGCATGACATGTGATTGAAGTAAACAAGTCATGAGGGGTCAGCTAAACAAAGGTCAAGGGAAAAAAATGACACAAAATGAGTCGAATAGGTACCAAATTAACACATGCATTGCTGAGAGTATGGATGTCCAGTTTTGTTGGACATGGAAAATGAAAATCGAAGAAACAAAATGATTGATGAGCTACGAAAGGATGATTTCAGACAAATATATATGGATGGTAAGTTGAGAGTGGAGGTAGCATTCCATCAAAAGGAAACAAGTTCGACAAGAGAAGGTGAAGTGAGTGAACACAATCTCACATACTTGTCCAATCAAGTAGGGGATAACGAGCTAGTTTTCAAATGATCTGCGTGGGTGGATGTTGCAAGGTATGAGAAAACTAAACAAGTGCAATGAGAGTCATGGGGCAATGTCATGAGGGAGATTGACATGATGTGGAATAGAGAAGACGAGTCTTGATTGCAATCCAAGGAAAGTGATGCAAAAAGTATAGAGAGGAATTCGTTGTAAGGAATGCTTGTGCCCCATAACAAGTCTTGGATTTATACAAATTGTAACTCAATGCAAGTTGGTTGATAATAAGTTATGTGACAATTTCATTTTAAACAAGGGTTGCATTGCTCTATATTTTTATTGTTGGGCTAAGAGCTTGGATACATGTTGTATACGATTATAGCATTAATTTATTATGATTGTTACTGAACAAGTCGTTAGGCATGGCTTGTACTTCCTAAGCTAGAAATTGTTTTCTTATATACCTTTGTTTGTGCATGATCGTTGAACAAAATTTTTCAAATGTTGGCAAGAAAACAAAAAGGGTAAGTCTAAGTCCAAGTCTTACTCAACCTAATGATCCAAGCTACTAAGCATAAAAGGTCATGTTGTTACACATCGTGAAAGGACATATAACTCTGAAAACTCATATTAGCACCTCAATAGAAAAACAATAATGAAAATATTCCTTTTTAGAAATGTAATATAATTCAAATTTAAAATGAAAACTTAGCCATAAGCCACTAATATCTACTATAACTTTTATTTTCAATTTATAAAAATTCTTAATTTACAATACAAAATAAATATAAATCTAAAATCTAATAATCATTATAAAAAGGTGTATAGACATTACAATTCAATTACAATATTGCCTCTTAAACACAGACTAATGGAACACTTTATTAATCATTTAAATGAGTATCAATACTTGAAATAAGATAAAATCAAATAATGCAAAAACGGTTTAATATTTCGTGAGTGGAGAGGCATTTTTAAAGGAAGCTCCTCAACCATTTCAATATTAATGTAAATGGTTATAAACAACATTAAATAATTATTATATTTAAAATATATTTTATATGAGTTATTAATATTGAATGGATGAAAGTTACTTAAAAGTATATATAAATATTCCGTTTCAGGCTAATAAACTTACGTAACCAAAAGTTTTGTAAATATATATTTACGATGCTAGAATAAGGAATGCATTCTCACTTTACATTATTTTACCCTTAAATATTAAAAAGTTTATTATACCGTTAAATAATAAAAAGGGAAATAAAAGAAGGGAAAGAACAAACATTATACCAGGGGAAAAGGAAAAAAAAGAAAGATGAAATAATATATATACATAGTGAAGATGCGAGAATAAAGTATACATTAAGACTTTACATTATTATGCCATTATTCCAAGGCAAAAAGTAAAATAAAATGGAATATAATAACCCTACGTGCCATAGAATAAAGTCAAACGACGAAAAATACACTACAATATTCGTTATGTGGGAGAAATCATAAAAAAAAATTAGTGCATAATTTACATAACAGTGGAATAATTTTGTTAAGCTGGATTCCAAGTTCTTGACGCAAATTCTACAATTTGCTCTGCACCTTCCTTTTTCTATTTGAGAATGCCTCCCTCACCAATACTATTTGCATCTGATTCTACGATCTTGAGAGCATTGTCATCAGCTACATAAAAGATAGGTAGTCTCTTGACTTTACCTAGGACTTTAGTATGGGCCTCAGTCCATGAAGATGGATTTTTCTTGAGCCTTTGATTTAACAAACTTCTATCCTTTGCACAATCTTGAAAGAAGTTACTCACATAAGACATCCTAGAAATCTCTGAAGCTGGGTTTTATCTCTAATAATGTCAGGGAACTTTCAGGGAATTTTAATGCACGTTTCTGCAAGGATATTTGGTCATTGAATATGGTGTGGCCAAGAAACATTACAGAGGTCTGGAATACCTCTATTTTATTTTTGCTTAAAACCAAACCATTTCTTTTTACCAACTGTACAAATGTCTGTACATGCTTGAAATGTTCTTGAATATTTTTCGAAAAAATTAAGATGTCATCAATATAGACCAGGAGCCAATCAAAGTAAGGTTTGAAGGTGGAATCCATCACCTTCTCGAACTTAAGGGAGCATGCTTCAATCCATGATGCAGGGCAAACCCCTGCGATACCCAAAATCAATATCTATTCATGCACACAACGAATACATCAAAATTGTCCATATAAAATTTCAGATTGCTGGCAATTGCATACACTTCAATTTGCAGAAGTATGTGATATTGATTCACAATTTCAAAAGTCAGTAATTTCAGTGCCTCTCAAAAACTCTGTTTCAAACTACAACTCAGCAATCGACACACCTTTAATCGACACAACTCAGCAATAGTTTAATTGCCAACACCCATATATAAATTTAAATGCAACACCCTTCTATTGATCAGACTGAATATCAATTAAATTTTAATTCCCACACCCATTCAGTTTTGGAAATCATCAATAATTGTGCACCCATTAACTTACCATTCACGCTGTCAACATCCACACATCGACCTTTGGATCATCTTCATCGTTCTCTGACTCTATGCAGAAACATAGTTCTGCAAATTCACCACAGAATCGGAATGGTCTTTATGCATTCGACATTAATAAATTCGATTCAAGATTGAACATCCCTTCCAACCATTCTACAAATCGATTGCTCCAAGGCTTTCCCACATACCTTCTACCCCATAATGTTCTGCACTGAATATTTGGACTGAGTTCAAATACATAACTTTTTCCATGACATTACGCTTTCACTTTGCTGCCTTCACTATTCGGTTAACCAAATAATCCCCTGCTCCTGGGTCTCTTTCATCATAGAAATCCTTTTCTACTCCTTTTGTTTTATAGTAGTTCTATCTCCACTAGAACACATAAGAAACAACAACGCATATATGGAATAGAAAAAGCGGAATTCAACACGGGGCGAATACGTTTTTGTGTATCAATTGATCTAAAAAGGCGACACGACTTCAGGATCCCTGGCAGAATGCCCATGCTCTCAGCTCAAACCCTCCGCCGCATAATGGAATGCCATATTTTGTGATTTCCCTATAAAGAAGAGACTTCTCAATTAGAACTGGAGAGCATCCCACCACCGCAACCGTGGCCTCCGGCAAGGTATATACGCATTTTCCAAATGTCACGATTTGTTCAACAGCGCAACTCAAAACTTCGTTCACATTTCACTCGAAACTCCCTCCGGGGACTGATTGTAGACGTAGACAAACCAGGTGGAATACGTGTACAAGATTGAGTTGCTTCTCACGGATGGACAGAAGCCAGGCCTCTGCTTTGACTTTAAGTAAGCTTAATCTCTAATGCCAAAATTTCATACGGTGTTCTAACCATAGGTCTTCAATAAAAACAATAAAACTAACTGAAGATCACACCAACCATATGCACACAAAAATATGAGAATAATTAATTAAGAAATAAAATATTTACAAGAGAAATCATGGCCTATTCATGGCCTCTTATTCTTCATACTCACTCCTTCTCTGATCTTCAATGCCTTTGAGGCATCATAGTTTATAAAACTTAGCATGATCTAAAAATCCTAAAATCACTCAACCAAAAGCTCTAAAACTCTACATGCAATGCATACATATGGCAAAAAGAATCTTGAGGATTTATTCCATCTTTTTCCCTGTTCTAAAATAGAAAAGCCTCCTTATCACATAATGATCCATATCCATTCCTTTAGGCCTAAAATCTCTCCCTAATTCCTATTTTCTCATTTATTTATTTTGAGAATATCTAATTAAATCACACCTAAAAGCCTAAATATTAGACTGACTTGGAACTTAGGAAACTAATGCATGACCCCCTATGTCTACTATTTACAATAATCTCCCTTGGGCTGAATGCTCCTGCCTCAATCCAAAAGGCATTACATTCCATCGGTAATGTCCTGTAGGCACATTGAAGGCTGTTTTGAATTTATCTATTTTAGAAATGGCGACCTGTCAAAAGCCCGACTTTAATTCAAATTTTGAAAATATTTTTGCTCCTCCTATGCTCCCTATCAAATCACCTTTGTGGGGGATAGGATATGTATTATTCGCAAGAACAGACTTTAGAGGTTTGTAATTGATTACAAGCCTTGGTATGCCTCTAACCTGTTCTGATATTTTATTCACATAGAATCCGTAACAGTTCCAAGGTCTGTCAGATTCCCTGATGAGTCTTTTATTCATGAGTTGCTTTATCTCCTTTTCACACAGCTCCCTGTACTCTTTGTTCATTGGGATTTCTCTGCTTTTTCATGGCTTCCCAGCATACTCTTTTTTGTATGGTAATTCAACTGTGTGTTGTTTCCAATGCCAAAAGGCATTTGGTTCTTCTGAACAACATTCATCCTCTTTTGTCTTTTTGAGCTCAGCAATTTTCTTTTTGTTTAGAGGACTTTTCAATTGTTCTTCAATTTGTATTAAAGACTTCAGATCATTTAGATCTGTTAACTTTGCTTCAGCTCTGTCCAAGTCCCTGATTGTCTGGACCATTGTTGAAATCCTTGGGCTTGTGATGTATGGAATTTCAATCCTTTTTGACATTCCATCTGAAGTTGGGACTGTAATAAAGTAGCCAGATTTATTATTCTTTAACCATATTGAATCATGGGGTTCAACTCCGTTTAGAAAGATATTACCCAAAATGCAATCAACTGGTATATCTAAGACTGTGAACTTAAGCTTTATACAATGTTGGTCAAAACATACAGAAGCTTTTAGTACTTCACATCCAAGTGTTTTATTCCCTAGACCAACAACTTTCCTTTCTGCACTAATCCAATATTTTGCTGGAATAACTTTTGAATTTAAGATACTTACATTGGCACCAGAATCTAATAGTACATTTAGTGAAAAGATTTCTCCTTGTATACGAAGATTTATTTTTACGTGGTGTTGCTGATATTCAATAGCTATGATCCTCATCTCTTTGAATCCCAGAATAGGATATTTCTGCCCTTTAATGATTCCTATATTTGGGTTTTGGTAGGAGGTTGTAGTGTTACAATATGGAACACTTTCAAGCTATTTTCCCTTTTCTAATTCTGCAATTCCAGATTTTAAACTAGAAATTTCAGATTTAAGATGGTGTATTTCTCTACTTACCTCCCCCAAGGTGAGTGAGCGAACCTTGTCATGCGGTTGATGTTTCTGGAAGGATTGGGTATTGTTCTCAAATGAGGCATCAACAAATAATCGCTTTTTGGTGGTATTTTTGGAAGAATTGGATAGACGTAGCTGATCCATGAAAGCTGCAGTAAGTTGTTCCTTCATATCACCTTCTACCATTGGTTGGATTTGAGAAAGAATCTTGAATTATTCTTCTTTGTCTATGGCCATCAACACCTTCTCCTTTGGTGGTGCTATGTGTGTTTCCTCAATAGAGGATTCACTGTAAAAATCAAAATTAGAATCATAAGGACATGCACAGTTTTCTGAGTTTGAGCATGCACAAGCTTGCATATGTGCATGTAAATCTTCACCAGATGAGTCTGATGAAGAGTTGAAGGAGTCACCAAATGACTCTTCTAGTTGTTGCTACCATAGGTGTTCTGTGATTGAAATATTTGAGCAATGATTCGTGTCATGATTTTTAGACCCACAACTTTTTGCATTGTGTTTGGGTCTCTATTTTGATAGCTTTGTCCTGTCTGCTTAGAGGCTGATTTTTCTTTCCTCTGTTCTTCATTGTTTCTTCGTCTACTAGACATCGATTAGATGTACGTCTCAACTTACCACAAAGCCAATTGGTAAGCTTATTCCATTTTTCTTATTTGGAAGTATGCAGGTGTATATCGGAAGGCTTATAGTAATGTGTCTTACTGACATACCTGTAGTGTCCCTTTCTAGTCCTTGGTGTGACTTTTCCTCCTAATGATTTTCCTTTATAGAATTTGGCAGTCTCTTATTTTCTTTTTTGGCTCACCTTTTGGCTTTCTTTTTTCTAGCCAAAGGATCATCAATGGTTAGACCATATTTACTACAGATAGATTTACTATCTGGAAGTATTAACAACTTTTCTAAAGATCTATTTACCTTAGAACTGGTGCACAAACTGACCAATTTTATTGTAATGAGAGAATAAATTTCTCCCCAGGTATATGATTTGAATGGTAATTGAAACACTTCTTGTAGTTTGATATAATCAACAAATTTGGATGGTAGTGTTGCAAGATATACATATTTCCATAATAAATTTTCGGAATCTTTCACTTCATATATCATTTGCACCCAATCTTTTTGAAAGTCTTCAAATTGTGACATTTTGTTACATTTGAGGTTCATTAATATAACTTCATGTTTGTTAGCCAATTCTTCTTCAAAGCCACATGAGTGCTCTAATATCATTGAAGTTAAAGCTCCAACCATATTACTTTGAACTAACCCATCTACGGTATGGATGATATTTCCATCCGTATCTTTAAGGAATTCTTCTTCCCTCTTAGCTATTAAGGTCGGGGATGCTTCTGTTTCCCACCATCTAAGAAGTGTTCCAGTGAAACACTGTATGATGGTCTTGCATGCTTGAATTTCGCTCTTACCCCTGAGACAAATTAGTTTATATTTAGAAAACATTACATCATCTAGTTGTCTGATTTGGCCAATGCTAAGATTATCAATATTCCATTCCTTATGGGATTCTAGGAAGAATGTATGTGTCTCTGGAAGTTTGCTTTTTCCAGCTAGATCAGGAGTCAGATATTTATTGAACCGATTTTCTAATGGCTCATACATGGGAAGAACCATGGCTGGTTTTTCTTCTTCTTTTTGAAATAATGATGCCAGAGAAACATCTTCTCAAGATTCTTCCTTTTGTGATACTACCGTTTATTTAGGAAATAAGGATGGAAATTTGTCCACTGGTCTAACTGGGTCCTATATCTTTACGCTTCTTTTGCGTAAAAACGAATTTGGAACTAGTTTTTCTATCTTTGATAGTGATATATTTGCTATTTTTCTTGCTAGTTCACTTCTTCATTCTTTAGTGGAATCGAATTGTTCTTCCATTTTTTCTCCTACTTCTTCTATCTTGTCCAAGGATTCTCTAGTATATCCTCTAACAACTGAAAATGTAAATTTTACATCATTGAAATTTTTATTTACATCATTCAAAGAAACTTGCATGGCATCAAATTGATTTTTAACCTCTGCAGATTTTATCATATTCATCTCTAGACCTTTAATGGTTTTGTTTGTCCAGTTTAGCTGTTCACTGGCCTTCTGAATTCTACCAGCTATTGCCAAGGCATTATCATCCTTTAATACAATAGGAATGGCCTTTGTGGAATTTTGACCTTCTCCTAAGACAATACCTTTATAGGGAGGGAAGGTAGTTACAGTCTCAACCTTACTACCATCTAAGGCTAACTAGGAGTGAAGTGATGAAGTAGAGGCTCTATCATTGGCCATCATAACATCTTTTGTCTATCTCATATTTTTCCAGGAATAAAAATATATCCAAGAATTTGTTTCTTCCATACACTATTTCCATTCATGGGACAACTTAACTTTTTCTTCAATAATATGAGCATAACCAAAAGATTCAGCTTATGGATGAGTAAGAAGATCCCAATTTAACATGGATTTCATCCATGCACCTCCAATTTTATGTTTGGGACAACCATCCATTAATGTAAAAAACTTCTGCATTTCCATTACAACAAGTTTTTTATAATCATCTAGAATTAGGCCAAATCTTGAATCAGGGATTAGTCCATTTTCTTGTTCTAGGACTCCAAGCCCATATCCAGGCTTTGTTTTCCAGAATGCACTGAAGATTGTTGTTAACCTTAGATCTTGTTTTTCCAAAGTAGTAATCTCATGCATCATCATTATATGTTCAGCTTTATGGGGAAAAGGTGTATCTAAACATTTAGGATTAGGACAAGGATTTATAGAAGTGGTGGGTGGAGCATCTCTTGTCCTAGGGTTATGATTTTCATGCATAACAATATCAGCAAGATGATTGAGGTTAACAGGGCAACGACACTCTCGACATTTTACTTCAAGACAGGAAAAATTGACTAATTGTGCGATTTCAAACAATGAAATATTTTTACAAGAGTTTGAACTAGAACTGGAGCAAGCTGTATCTACAAATTCAAGGTTTCTGTACAATGGTGAACTTCTGCACATTTGATCTATTCTTTGCTTATCAATAGTTGATCTTCAAGGGAAGGAAAGAATAGCAAAAGACGGTTCTTCTCTAATATCAGCAGAAGTAATTTTCTTTATAGCAGGAGGCTTGAGATTGGATACCACCCAATGTTATGGGAAAGTAAGATCTTCCCAACTTATAGTTTGGTGTTCAATCTTTTCATTTCAAGAATCTATTAACAACACTACACTTGCTTTTGACTCTTTGTTGGGGGTATGTATGATTGCAAGATAGAGGGTGTTTGTATGACGGAAGCAACCTCTGGTTTATATGGCAATATTGTGTCTCTTTTTGGCCATGTCAAATCCAATTGTCTGGATTTGCAACTGAATAATACTTTCAGTTGTTTCATCAAAAACATATATAGAAAAATTAGAATAACAATCAAAATAGATAGGGTTGTTGGATAGAGGAGCTACAATCCCACGTATCAATGAGTTAGTGTATTTGTTATGGGTCAAATCTCGAACAATGGCTAAGACAAATGTATTTAGACCCTGATGTGTTAAAGAATTTTCCCTAATACGTATACAACCCAAATGAAGGTACTGGGTTTTTAGTCTTTTTGCCTCAGCCTAAAGTTGTTTAGAGTTTAGAAGAGGAATGGATTGGACACAATCAGAATTTTCTTGAGTTTCACTTATAGATTCCTTAATAGAAATTCTAGTTGCAGCTTTTAAATGAAAAGTAGAGAGGTCAGAGTACACTTCAGATGCATTTATTCTAGGTAGCTACCATCTAGTAGAGGGTTGTGTTTCCTCATACTCTAACTTAGCAGAATTTAAAACTCGACTAGCTGCAGATGCCAACATATCCTTAAGGGGATTTTCTTGAACAGATGATTCTCTTTCTTCTATTTCGTGGAAAGAAATAGACTTTCTGAAAGGCTACATTTTAATATAGAATGTTGTTGGGTTGTGTTATATTCTTTCCACGACTAGCCCACATAGTTAACTGGGGGGTTAGAAGGGGGGGCGGGGGGGGGGGTGGGAATGCCCCTTCGTTGCACCAATGGTGTAACTCGGGAGGGGGGTCACGGGAGGTTTGAGGGGAATCCGTAACCCCACTTTATGGGGTCCGAGTCAGTGCCTTGGAAAATTTTGGTTTTGGAACCCATGTTAAGTTGGGCAGACCCACCTATGGTTTTATGCATGATTTTTGCACATGCTTTTTGGACGCGATGGTTTTCGCTCCATGGTATTGGACGTGATGGTTTTTCGTTCCATGGTATTGGATTCTTCGACATGTATAAGTATGTACTGTATCATTGAAAGAAACATAATTAAAAATCAAGCTAGTAGTCCTAGTTTTGCGATCCAGGGGAAATCTCTGTGTATATGTGTTTTATGTGTTACGCTCTCGCATTATTTATTTTCTATGTTTTAGAATTCATATGCAGGTAATTTCTATATTTGGTTAAAACCTACATTTCGTATTAGAGCATGTTTTGGCTTTAAGGGGACAAAAGGGGTTTCGCTCGAGCCTATGGTAGACCCAATTCAGTGGGAGATCTGCAAGATCGATTTTGGTGGTGAAAGAGATGGCGAGCAGTGGAATGATAATGATTGAGAAATTTAATGGTCAGAGTTTTGAGTTGTGGAAACTCAATATGGAAGATCTATTGGTAGATAAAGATCAATGGATCACGGTAGATCCAGGTACTAAACCAACGACAGTGTCCGATGAAGAATGGAAGAAGTTGGATCGGAAGGCAAAGAGCATGATACAATTGTGTGTCTCAAATTCAGCATTTCTGAATGTATGAGGGGAAGCTACAACGAAGGCTTTGTGGGACAAGTTAGGGACTTTGTACCAATCTAAGTCTCTAGTGAATAAATTGTTCCTACGGAAAAAGGTGTATAACCTGAGGATGAAAGATGGAGACTCGATGATCGAGAATATGAATGCATTAAATATTCTGGTAAGTAAGTTAGCATTTGTTGATATTAAAATTTTAAATGAAGATAAGTGCATCAGTTTGTTGTGTTCTATACCAGATTCGTGGGATAGTCTGGTTATTGCAATAGGTGGCAATGAAAGTGCCTTGCAGTTTAATGAAATAGTCTCAACCTTCCTGACGAAGGAGATGAGACGGAAAAATATGGAGAGCTAGAATGGTGATGCCTTGTATGTACGAGGACGGTCCCAAAACAGAAACAAAAATAAGTCATTGAGTAGGAGATCTAAATCTAGAGGGAGATATAAATCTCCAGGAAAACCTATAAAGGTGGTTTGCTGGAATGCGGAAAGGAAGGCCACTTCAAAAGGGACTGTAAATCTAAACATCTTGACAAAGGAAAGGGATCTAATGAGACTCCTTCTGTAGAGGCGAAAACCACCTTAGATGAAGATGGGGGCATGTACTTGGCTTCTTCAAGTACACATGTAGGTAATGAGGCATGGTTGATTGACTCAGGTGCATCCTTTCACTTCACTCCCCATAGAGAGTGGTCCTGCGAATATGAGAAATATGATGGTGGTGATGTCTTCTTGGGGGATGACAGGAAGACTAGAATTGTTGGTCGTGGAAAAGTAAAGTTGAAGTTGCAAGGTGGAAGGGTTAGAACGCTTCGAGGTGTTCTAAATATTCTTGCGTTAGATAGAAATTTGATTTCTGTAAGCAAGCTGGATGATGCAGGTGTAAAAATCATGTTCGAGAAGCATACCTGCAAAATGGTTTAGGGAGCATTGGTATTGACGCAAGGAGTTCGGATTCGAACTCTGTACAAGTTGCAAGGTAGCACTGTTATTGATGGGTGAAATTGTTTTGTGGTTCCTGAAAGTAGAACAGAAAATATAGTGGTCTCTCAAGAGAAGACCATGCTATGGCATCAAAGGCTTGGACATATTGGAGAGAAGGGCCCCAGAATACTTCATGGTAAAGGTATGGTAGAAGGTATGAGTAATAGCTCTCTATATTTTGATTTCTATGAAAATTGTGTATACGGGAAGCAGAATCAGGTGATTTTCCGCTCTACTGGTAACAGGGCGAAACAGATATTAGAGCTTCTGCATAGTGATGTGTTTGGTCCTGTGAAGGTTCCATCACTGGGTAAGTCTATGTACTATGTATCATTTATAGATGACTTCTCAAGGAATACATGGATATATTTCCTTAAGAAGAAATCTGAAGTCGTTGATAGGTTTAAAGAATTTAAGGCTTTGGTGGAAAATGAGACAGAGAAGAAGATAAAGGTGTTGAGGACAGATAATGGTGGAGAGATTTGCAGCAAGGAATTTTAAGAATTCTGTAAGAAGTGTGGAATAACATGGCAGAACACTACTCCATATACACCTCATAAAAATGGAGTTACAGAAAGAATGAACAAGACGTTGATGGAAAGGGCAAGAAGCATGCTTAGTGATGCCAAGTTAGGATAGGAATTTTAGGCAGAGGTGGATATTGCATGTTACCTGGTCAACAGGTCACCTTCATCAACATTGGAGGATAAGACTCCACAAGAGTTATGGACTAGTAAGAAACCCTCTCTTTCACATCTGAGGGTATTTAGATGTGATGCATATCTACATGTTCCAAAGGAGAAACGAACCAAGTTAGATAGTAAATTTGAAAAGTGTATCTTTATTGGGTACAAGGATGGTTTAAAGGGTTAAAAGCTTTGGAACCATGTAACAAGGAAGGTTGTGTATAGCTGAGATGTGGTGTTTAAAGAGGTAAAATATGTTATTAAACATGAAATCCAACCAAAGGAACCTAATAAGATGGAGTCTAAGCTAAAGGAGGAAAAATCTGACTCTACAGTAGAGGAGGAATCAGAAGATGAAGAGCCAGAAACTCTGGGTGTGAGAAGATCAGTTCGAGAAAGAAGGCAGCCAGAGAGGTATAGTCCATCTACTTTTTGTTCAAACTTTTCTTTATCTATTACTGATGATGATCCTAGAATTGTGAAGGAAGCAGTAGATTCAGAGGATGGCAAACTTTGGAAGGAGGCCATGGTTGATGAAATGGCGTCTTTGCACAAGAATGAGGCTTGGGATCTGGTGGATTTTCCAGCTGGAAGGAAACCCATTAGTAGCGAATGGGTGTTCAAGAAGAAGACAAATATGGAAGGAATGGTGGAGAAATACGAAGCTCAATTGATAGCAAAAGGTTATTCCCAGGTGTCGAGAATCGATTTTGGTGATCTTTTTTCTCTTGTTGCCAAGGTAACTTCTATTAGATTAATTTTATCTGTTGCTGCTACTTTTGATTTTGGGGTAGAACAAATGTATGCGAAGATAGCATTTCTGTTGGGGATTTGGAAGAGGAAATATACATGAAGAAACCTGAAGGCTTTGCAGTGAAGGGTAAGAAAGAACTAGTATGCAAGTTAAAGAAGTCTCTATATGGGTTAAAACAGTCACCAAGGATGTGGTATCGGAAATTTGATAAATTTATACGGGGACTTGGCTTCACCAATAGCAAAGCAGATCACTATGTGTATTTTAAATTAATTGGTGAATGTGTTATTTATCTGGTTTTGTACGTGGATGATATGTTGCTAGTTGGAAATGACAAAGAAATTATCCAGAATTTGAAGACCCAATTTTCCTCCAAATTTGACATGAAATATCTTGGTGTTGGAAACTATATTTTGGGCATGGAAATTAAAAGAGATCGGGCAAAGAGGAAGCTCTGGTTAAACAAGAGGAAGTATGTCGAGACAGTCCTGCAGAGGTTTGATATGCAGGATAGTAAACTGGTGAAAGTTCCTATTCCTGTAGGTGTGAGGCTATTTGTTGAATAGTGTCCTAAGACACAAGAAGAGGAAGAGGACATCTCTCGTGTTCCATATGCAAGTGCAGTCGGTAGCCTGATGTATGCAATGGTTTGTACTAGACTAGACATTGCACATGCAGTGGGAGTATTGAGCATGTTTATGTCAAAACCAGTGAAGGAGCATTGGATAGTAGCGAAGTGGGTTTTCAGGTATTTGTGTGGCACTCGTGATTATGGTTTGTGCTACCAATGAAGACCAAGATTAGGCAAAGTGTTGGATATTCATGGCTTTGTTGATGCAGACTAGGCTAGAGATCTGGATCAGAGAAGATCTACAAGTGGATATGTGTTTAACCTATTTGGAGGTGTATTCAGTTGGATGAGTAAGAAACAATCTATAGTGGCACTATCAACTATAGACGTAGAATACATGACAGCCACTCATGCAGGCAAGGAAGCAGTTTGGTTGCAGAGATTGTGTTCAAGTATGGGGTTAGTACAAGAAGCTATAAGGATAGACTGTGACAGCCAAAGTGAAATTTTCTTGGTAAAGAACCCTACACACCATTCAAAGACAAAGCACATTGATTTTCAGTATCATTTTGTGAGGGATATGATAGAAGACAAAAAGGTGTTGCTGGTAAAGGTGGACACTTTGAAGAATATTGCAGATACATTGACAAAATCTGTGAGCTTTGAGAAGTTCTCTTGGTGTAGCGAAACAATGGGCATTTCAGGGCTGGAAAAATGACTAAGCTCTCTTGTGGCCCCCTGTGGAAAGAAAACAAAAAAGTGGGAGAATGTTTGGCTGTGTTATATTCTTTCCACGACTAGCCCACGTAGTTAACTGGGGAGTTAGGAGGGGGGCGGAGCCCCCCCTTCATTGCGGTGATTGCGTAGCAGGGGGAGTCACAGGGGGTTTGAGGGGTGCATGTAACCCCACTCTATGGGGTCCGGGGCAGCGCCTTGGAAAATTTTGGTTTTGGACCCTATGTTAGGCGGACCTACCTATGGTTTTGTGCATGATTTTTGCACATGGTTTTGGACGCGATGGTTTTTGGTCCATGGTATTGGATGCTTCGGCATGTATAAATATGTATTGTAATATTGAAAGGAAAATAATTAAAGATCAAGCTAGTAGTCCCTGTTTTGGGATCCAGGGGAAAATCTCTGTGTATATGTGTTTTATGTGTTATGGTCTCGCATTGCTTATTTTCTGTGTTTTAGAATTCATATGCAGGTAATTTCTATACAGGGTTAAAACCTACATATATTATATTTTTTCCATCATTGTGCCCCTAAATCATCTTTTACTTTTCTTTATAAGCTAATAAACCAATATCAAATGACAAAGAGAATTTCAATGTAAAATGCTAAATTTTATACATATTTCATCTTTGTAAATTAATGATTTATGTTAAAAATTATTTTTAATAGGTCGCTACAGAAAAATTTGATTATGTAGTAACCATGATCATATAGAAAAACAGGGGTGAGGGTCGATGGTATCAATAATTGCGACCAACCACTGAACAAAGCATCGCTTGGGAAATGAAGTTTGAGTGAGGGAGAAGCTCTTGTATTCATGAGACAGAGGATGCAGGTTAACATCACACATGTTTTATGTATTTGAAGTGGTGGTGAACCCTCCAAGTTTGCATGCACAGTAAAATTGATTGGTGTGTATGTGTTAAGAGGAAGATTGCCTCTAGATTCTCAGTCGAATAATTTTACCTTCACTTGCGATATGAGAACGATATGATTGATTCAAGATATTCTATCTCGAATCCTCTATTTTAATTAAACTCGTTTTCCTTTACAAATGTATACTTGAAATCCCAAATTGTATGAAAGTGTTATAATGATTTTTTTATATAAATTAATGGCACATGCTCAAAGGAAAGTAGTAGGAAATGCTAGATAGAACTGAGATAATTCTAACATTGTGTAACATGTTCCTTCCATAGTAAAGAAGTTATGTTTTAATGTTATTGTTCTCCATCGAGCGTATTTGATCTGCGTGTTTTTCTAAAGAGTTCTTAGGCAACAAATACCTAGAAGCAAGGCCAACTGGTTAGGCATATTCATTTCCATTTCATTTTGATTTAAATTTAATTTTCACTTCCATTTCATTATGTAGTTACAAACTATAGTTTTCTTTGGGTTATTTACAAGTTCTATGCATTTACTTGTGAAGTATGTGTTGATTCCATTAAATTCAATTGTTTTTTTGTTGATTCTAGTTGAAATTTGGAAATCAAGATAAACTCTCATGGTCTTAAAGACGATGTTTCAAACAAATTACAAAATTAGCATTGCTTTATGCTCACATTAAAACTATGGTTGGATACCTCAAAGCAATTCATAGATCATTGACCTGATCGACTTCTACAATAATATATTATATATATATATATATTTTATTTATATTAGAAATTAGTTATTGATTCATGCATATATTGTGCCTATGCTTCATAAGGCTACAATCCGTAGTTTCCAATTAAATATAAGTAATTTAAAATCAAATAAATTACCCAACATTTTTTGCGATGTTGTCGGGGATAAAACTTAGGGGAATACTCACCACTATACTATAATGATAGGTAAGAATACCGATCGACAATGTGTGCATATAACCATGCAATAGTGAATTTCCCATCGTTGCCTTCATTGAAAGTTGTGTATGAAGGAAATATAGAAGCTACAAAATAATTCAATGTTGTGGCATCCACAAGACCCTCGTAACCACAACAAACATATATGTTTCAAGATCCTACACAATAATTTAATCATGATTAATAATATGCACAAAAAAATTGGAATATCCCCATGCCTTGGCAAACATGGCCACAACAGTAGAGTCAAAACCAATCTTGGCAACAAGGATGGAGAGGATTAGCTTATGGTGGTATGCCAAACTTTCCTCTATATTCTCAATAATTTCTACAATATTCACAACAAATTCCCTGGTATCAACCTCGATACCAACAATCCTATCAACCTTAACCTCCTCAACAACAAAATCCACATTCCCAATAATTACAATTACCTTCTACTTAGCCTCCTTAGAGGCTTACTCAACTACATACACAACCCATACAAAATATTAATATTAAAGTAGCTCGACCCACTTACAATACTGAGTTACAAAATTTTCCAACCTATATGGTTACTCCACTTGACATAAATGATATTCATCTTAGATCAAGTAAGGTACTTCACAACGATCCACATGTCATCATAAAAAAACAAAATGAGGAAGAAATTCCTAATCCAATAATTGATGATAATAACAACAAACAAATTTCTCGTTCTTCTCTAGTAGATTAAACTTCTAGATCTCAACACCCTCCTTTTCCAGAAAGGTTGAGTGTAGAAAAACATTTAATAACCTCTAATTGTGATATACTTGATTAATAGAATAATGTTTGCATTCAAATTCCCTAACTACAAGCAATGAAGAATATTCCTATTTATGAAAAGACTATAAGGGAACCATGTTTAAAGAAACTAGAAAGACAATGAAAAGGTCCTCAAACAATACTTCTCATTGGAAAATTGGTAGATATAATGACAAGAAAAACATATATCGAAAAATATCTTGATCTAGGGAGGTCACATAGTCAAAATTTACATTCACAATGTTTTAATTCCAAATACACTCATAGATTTATGAGTTGCAATAAATGTTATGCCAAGAAGTATAGTGAATGATTTTCAGTTAAATAACCTTCACCACACACTTACAATTTTGTAATTAGAAAATAAATCTACTATTAAACTGAGAGGGGTGTTAGAAGATATTTTAGTTTCCTTAGATTATTGGGAGTACCCAATTGAATTTATGGTTTTTAATACCTAAAACAAACCTGGGAGGTCATCCACTAATTTTAGGGAGACCCTGGCTAGCCATAGTTGATGCATTTGCTATTTGCATATATGGTGATATGACAATCTCAAATGGAAATGCAATCAAGAAATTCACTTTATAACCTCGAGCAAAATAAACCACTTAAATGAAAAATATTGAATGGATAGATGAATTCAATGATAATAATTAATTAGTACAACCAATATTAACATTTTCATAAGCCATGATTTTTAAAGAAGATATTGAAGTAATTCAAAATACTAATTTCATTAACAATTCTTAATTTTCTCAATATCTTGGGGGGCAATTGTCTTATTTACCTCATGTCTTGGATAATTTTTTTCAAGAACATTGTATTATGGAAAATATTTTCAATCTCTCAACATTTTTGCATTCTATAAATTCAACAATTGAATCTGGCAGTACACCTGTAGAAATTAATCCACGAAAACTTTAAATATTAATTCTAAATTGGAAGAATCTCAAAAATTAAAATTAATCCAAATGTTACAAAAACACCCTAATGCATTTCTATGGGAATACATTGGCAGGCAAAGAATTGATCCTAACAATTGCATGCATCATATTTACATTGAAGGAAATTCTAAGCTTGTGAGACAAATTCAAAGAAGGATGAATATGGCTCTAAAGGAGAATATTGAGGAACTACGAAAATGATTAAATGTGAATTTAATCTACCCAATTTTAGACAAACAATGGGTCTCACCACTCGTGATTGTACCTAAAATAATGGTAAATGGTGTGTGTGTGTGTTAACTACAAATAACTAAATAAGGTTACTTTAAAAGATCATTTTCCTCTTCCTTTTATTGATCAAGTTTTAGATACATTAGTAGGAAAAACAATATTTTTATTTTCTTAATGGTTTTGATGGTTACAACCGAATACAAATTACACCAAAAGATCAAGATCAGACAACATTTGCATGCCCACGGTGAACTTATGCTTACATAGTGTTTCTCTTTGGATTATGTAATGCTCCTACTATCTTTCAACATGATACGTTAGGTATTTTTTTTACTTGATTCATGAATGTGTGGAGGTATATATTGACAATTTTACAATTTAGAATAATAATTTTTAAGGAGCCTTGAAAAATATTGAAAAAGTTCTTTGTAGATGTCAGAAAACTAATGTTTCCTTGAGTAATGAGAAGTGTTATATGTTGTTAACTAAATGAGTTGCCTTGGGTCACTCTCTTTCATGTGTAGGGATTAGAGTTAATCCAACAAAGATAGAAGTCATTATTAAATTTCCAATACGTAAAACACAAAAGGATGTGAAGAGTTTTCTTGGCCATATAGACTATTATAGAATATTTATAGAAAATTTTACAAAAATAGCTTTGCTATTCTTTAAATTACTTATGAAAGAGTTTATTTTTTTGGAACATTCCTTACCAATTTGCTTTTGATACATTGAAAAAGAGACTCTATGAAGCACCTACTTTATGAGGAACAAATTGGTCTCTTCCATTTCATATTTCTATTGATGTTTTAGACACTTCCCTAGGAGTATTTTTGGGACAAAAAGGTCATCAAATCTCCTATGCTATATATTATGTGAGTAAAAATTTAACACTTGTTGAATTGAATTAGGCAGTCACAAAAAGGAGTTCCTTTCAGTTGTACTTGCTATAGATAAATTTAGCCATTACATTACCAGGCATGAAACCTTCGTCCACACTATTCATTATGCCATTCAATATTTGAGAATAAAAGAATAACCGATGATAGAATTACTAGATGGCTTATTTTTATTAAATTTATGATAGAGAAAATTAAATTTACTAAGAGAAATTTTAAAACAACTATGAACAAATCATAAAACATAAACACAATTCTTGATGTTGGAAAACCCCAACCTAGTTAAAAACCAGCTAACAAAATTCCATTAGTGTCCTTAGCTAAAACGCAACCAAGTTGCGAAAGTGAGCCTTCACCTCTCACCACATTTTCCCATTACAATGAAGTCTCCCCAAGCCTTTTTAATGCTTAATTACCAACCATCGCCATTGTAGACTGAGCAACTTTGACTCTTTCACTGAGTCATGTTTTACCTAAAAATCCCCCCTTAAAACTTAACTTAGGATTTATCTTGATCAAATCCAACCAAACATGCTAAGTGAACCATATTGCTCACCTCCACGCCCTCTCCCCCTCAAATTTTATAACCAAACGTATAGTTTGACATGCCCCCTGTTACCTATGTCTAACTCTAAACTTTGCCAGTAATTCCCTACGGGTACACATGCCTTACTAGGTCTTACAATAGTATGACCAGTTACATGTAATAAAAAATTTAACACCATTATAATTTTTTTTTGTTTTCATTGTGGCTATGGCCATTCTCTCATCTAGTGCTCTCCTCTCTAAATCAATCTTTTGTGCTTCTCCTTGTGAATCTGTGCACACTGACCTCTGGTTTTCTCTTCTAGTTCCATGTTCATGCACTTCATGCTCATCACTTGGGCGTCCTCCTCATGTATCTTGAATGACATGCCATTTGACATGACACACATCAATGTGAATCACACCACGAACTCAATCTAGACACCATGCACTCTACATTTCCATTGCTCAACAATTTTTTCTCCTTCAATTCTTACATTGAATTCACTTTCTTCATATTACCATTCTTGTGTGCTTGTCTCACAGTCACTAGGCCAAATAAACCATTGCAAAAAGAAAGGTGTCGCTCTAAAGCTAACACTTTACTATGAGATATACATTAGATTAAAGTAGCCAAGCCATAAATAAAGCTTTGATTATGATACCGTGTTAAAATTACTTGAGAGAAAATCAAATTTACTAAGAGAAACATTAAAACAACCAGCAATGAATAACAAAACATAAACACATTTCTTTATCCCGAAAAACCCCAAAGTAGGGAAAACCAACTAACAAAATTATGTTAGTATCTTGGGCCAAGACCTAACCAAGATGAAAAAGTAAGTCTTCATTGCTCATCTTCCTTTTCCATTACAATGGTGTCTTCCCAAGCCTATTTAAGGCTTCATTATATGCATTTCACGGGCATAGAACCATAGGAAACCAAAACCATGTTCCCTAAACCAACATTATAGACCGAGTAACTTTGATTATTTCACTAATTCAAGTTTTACCTAACACTTTTGTTACAAGAATTTAATATCAATATATTAGATAAACCTGAAAGAGAAAATATAGTAAGATTTTTTCTCTTTAGAGTTCATAGTGAAGGTGAATTAATTCCTGTAGGTGATAATTTTCCTTATGAGTACTTGTTTTCAATTTATACTGAAACTCCTTGGTATGTAGGTATTGTTAATTATCTAGCCATGGGGAAACTACCATGACATTTATCACTTAGAGAAAAGCAAAAGATCATAAGGTCCAGTGCCTTGTATTCATGGGTTGAAGGAGATCCCTTTCGTACTAGATCATATCTAATCAGATGATGTATACGAGAAGGTGAAGTGTATGATATTATGAAAGCATACCATGATGAACCTTATGGGTGTCATTTTGTAGATAAAAGAAAAACATACAAGGTTTTACACTAGATATTATTGGCCTAGTCTCTTCAAGGATACCAAAGAATATAACAAGATTTGTGATGGCTGTCAATGCATGGGCCATTTGGTACCTATCAATGAAATGTCTTTAATTCCTCTGGTAATCATAGAGCCTTTTGAAAAATGGGCTCTAGATTTTTTTGGACCCATTATGCTACTATCTAAAAAGAAAATGTATATTTTGGTTATTATGTGACTAAAAGAGTTGAATATAAACCTCTTATTAGAGTTATTGAACAATCTATTACAAATTTCTTATTTGAAGATATATTTACTTGTTTTGGAGTTCCTAAAGAAATCGTGATAGATCAAGGTTCCCAATTCACATCAAAGCTTGTACAAAATATGAAAGAGCAGTTTCAAGTTAGCCACCAGAAATAAACACCTTATCATCCACAAGTAAATGGAAAGTGGAATCTACCAATAAGGTATTAGAAGTTATCATTACCAAAATAGAAAATCTTCATCATCAAGACTAGGGGAATCAACTTTTAGAAGTATTGTGGGAATATAGGATCACTTGGCAAACTACAATAAGATTCTCACACTACGAATTAGCCTATATGAAACAAGTATTGTTGCCTATATAGTTTCAATTAAAATGTTACAGAATAACAAAAGGTTTGGAGCTCTTAGAGACACAATACCAAAGAGTAACTCAACTTAATGAGTTAAATGAGAAAATACAAGAAACCATTCAGCACAATAAACTTATTCAATAGCTGGGGAGAAAATGGCATGACAAGTTTTTGAAGAAGAAACAATTTCAAATAGTGATTGGGCACTTCTATTTGGTTCCAAATTTAAATATTTTAAGGGAAAATTTCAACTCATTGGTTAATTCCTTGTTGACGCCACTAGAAATACATCAACAAAAGGGGTCTCCTCAATGTGAAGTCACAATTAGACCTCAAATCATTTGGAGTAGGATCCCCAACCAAAAATATGGTCAGTTGCCATTGTCCTTAGGGATTTGCCTTGGCTGCCATTATTAACATAAGAGGTTATACAAACATTATTTGAAACAAGCAAGTAAGTTGACACCATGAGGCATACATTTGTGATGTATATAAGGTAATTTCATGGCAAGGAGAGAGAGTGTGAGCCTCTAGAAGAAAAATAATAGTGCTATCCCAAAAGAGACACATAAGAGCATAAGATGATCGTTGGTTAAGTTGAAAAGTAGTTCACAAAACAACCATGACCATAAAAGAAAATACTACACACCTTCAACAAGATAAGTACCAAAGCCACCGAACTAATTCAATTTCCTTAATACATGTGAACAAAACACATACAACAAACATATAAAGATTAGTGACTCTTACTATATTCACGATACATGAATAAAAATGTGGTGGCTCATTGAGCTTCATATATTAAATTGAAATGCCAAAATATACAAGTATAATGCTGCCACACTAGCCCCAATAGTGGAACATTAAGTCACCACTTACTCCTCCAAAGAAATATCTTCTCTCGTATGCCAATGCTAGAGAAGCCAAGTTTGGAAGTTCAAGTCCCAAAAGTCCATTTGCTTGAGTTATGAGGGTGTATTTCTAACAAATGAGGTGATTCTCCACCTCCCGTGTGACTCTTGACCTCCCTCATGACTCTTGATCTTCTACAATGACTTTTTGAATTCTTAAATGACCTTTGAGCTTCTATATGACTTTCGAACTCAATAGAGACTCTTCATATTCCATGTGGTACCCTTGGTCTTCCAAATATTTTACATTTTATCGTTTTGGGAAATTACACAATTACATTCCACAAATGGTGTGGCAAGACATTATGACACATGTAACTCTTGAGATGACTCTTGTACAAACCATAACTTGACAATGATGACATGGACCTTCTGATGATGTGGCATTGCCAAGATTCTCTTCTTGTTGCCTTCTTTGTATCTTCATGATCAATGTTTAATTTTATTCCTCTTTCTCCCCCAAAAATCTTGAAGATATGGAGTCCTTTATGTGATCTGGATCTTGTAATTTCTGTTGATCTAGTGCCCCTTCATCTTCTTGCTCGATTACTTATTCATGGTTCCCACTTCACAAGTGTCTTCTATCATAGTCTCCTTCTCTTCCTATCTATGCATCATCTTGTCATGTCAAGAGATAATACATGCAAGTGAAATCCACTCATGACAAGATGACATCAATTTAGAAATATCCTAGTCTAATTCTCTTCATGAAATAAATTGATTGACCTGTAACTAGGTACTGGATTGGGAGGAAGGCCCAGGGATTGCACAGTTCCAAAGGATAGGAGTGAGGGACTAAGGCTTGTGACTGCACAATGCACAACGATGGATGCCCAATAGACAAGACTGCGTAGTTGAGGTTCACAATGAGGCAATATTAAGCACTTGACTACACAATGCATAGAGAAAGAGAGAGATAGATCCAATGGGTTGTGCAGTTGTAGAGTTCAAGGAGACATGGAGAGATATTTCTAGCTGCAACTGTGTAATATGCAGAAAAAGGATAACTAGAAGGCTGAAATGCACAATTATGGGGAGTAGGAGGCTGACCTTGAGCACTGTGACTATGAAATTTGCATTCCTTGGAGGCAGAGACTATGCATTGTGTAGTTACAGGTTTCTTGTGGCCCGAGACTATGCAATCCACAATTCAGGGAGGTAGTTTGGGAGGAGGTTGACCGAAGATGGATAAGTTGGAGAAAATGACTAAGTGTGGGACCAGAGAGCAGAGAGATGGGACCAAAACATGAATTTAACATGATAACACACTTATATACGATCAACCACTCAAAAAGGAAGTATTTACCACCCATAATCAACATGTCCTCATCGAAAAGATGACAAAACAACACTTACCTCCAAGTGTGACACTTAGGATACACTTTGTGAGCACAATGAGGACACCAATGCGACAATGCATAAAACTTTGGGAATGAGTCTAATACATGTCTATCTGATAAATAGGACCATTGGTACCAAAGTTTCCTCTTGAAATGAACCATAGCTCCACTTTTATAATATGCGAAACTTATGATTCATTTTCTAATGTAAGTGACGACACTAGTGAAATAATGCTCAAGACTTCGGGAATGTGTCCAATGCATGTATTTGTGATAGATAGAACATAGTAGTGTAGGAAAATGCATCATAACTACCCTTAAAGAATGTACAAATGACTCCCTTTGACCGGATGCGACACTTCCCTAACCAAAAGAGGACACTTTCTACAGTAACGAAAACATGAAAGTGACACTTGCAAAAGTTAAAGAAAGTGAAAACAACACATGTTATAGTGAATAATACACAAAATAATCACTTCTAAAAGTAAAAGAAAGCAGAAAACAGTCACAATAGTGAAAACAACATTAATGAAAACCAAAACACACAAAAGCGAAAGTTGAGAAAACTCACTTGAGAGAGGATATAATCACAACCAACAGTGGGGGAAATGTCAATCTTGGAATTGTGCACTGACTATCAATAAGTATTGCACAATATCTATCTCCAGAGACTGTGTAATCACTGTCCTCAAATAAGGCACAAGAATTTCCTCTTGTGACAATGCAGTCATCAACCATATGGGACTATGCAATGACTGTTTCAGCATTTGTGCAGTTGTTGTCAGCTAGGATTACGTAAGATTCAACTCTCTAATATACAGATAGACGGTTAGGCTTGCTTGAAATAAAAGCGCTTGTGAACACATCGAAAGCTAAGCATGTGTAAGAAAGTGACTATGACAGTTAGAATCTTAGAAAAAATCAACCTAACATGAAACATCTACGAACAATCAAGGAATGATAGATCATAGGATCACAATTAGGCTCCAAAATTCAAGTGTACGAAATTTTTTGGAGGGTGTTTGTTGCAATGACAACACTTGGCAACAAAATGATAGAACTCCAACTTCTCTGTTTAGGACTTAACTTTTAGTGCACGGTCTCAATATATTAGGAAATATTGATTCACCTTGTGGATTGCCCCAACTTTTCCATTTATCTTGGTTAAATATATAGCCCCTTCTATTTCTTGCTCAAATTTAAGCACATCAACATTAGACTAGTCATACCTCAATCTTTCGATAGGGGATAAAGATAATAAGTATACCGATATTTTTAAGCTCATTCCCTGGTGTTTCCCTGCTGCTAGCGAGCCTGGACAATACCCCGGTGGAGTCACCTCAAGGAGACACAAGGATCGCTTCGCTACCAGTAGGCCTGTTCAATTCCCCAAAGAAGTTTCTTGCTTCACCTCTCTGCACAAGAAGCCTTTCTCTTCTTCACCCTTTATTTTATTTTCTTAAAGATGCGCTTAAAGAATTTATTGAACATATATAGCATGGATGGAAGAGGGATCCAAAATTATTGAGAGAAGGAGAGGTTGTAACTTGTTTAAGTGATTTGAAATATCAGTGAAGTTAATATGTTTGTTTTAATATTTTTCTCATTTCCCTTCTCTACTTGGTTGAGTCAAAATGTCAAAACACCATTCAATTCAATGTTGAGTCAGAATGAAGATCCTAAATAAATATACAGACTTTGTAGTTTGACCAAAGGTTTTTCGTCTAAAATAAATTGTATTTTTCATTCAGACATCATCGACTTTAAATAAAAGTAAACTGAGACAAAGAAAAGGATTACAGACTGGCCAAGAAATGTCCGTCGTCACAATTTCCAATTTCAAGTTTTTCCATATTGGTTTTAATCCAAGCGAGGGCATTTTCATGTAGGGCCTTATTAAAGAAAAGAAAGAAAGGAAAGGCATAAGAGGAAGGCAAAAGCAAAAACAAAGTGAAAGTAAACCTTAACTGAAAATGAGCATGGGAAATAAGCAAAGCAAACAAACCAAATGCAAGGACTAGTGCAAGGTAAAATGCAGGGTCATGTTATGAAACTAGATGACTAAAATGAACCTAGACCTACTCCTAACCTAATGGGATAGAAGGTTAGGGCTAATTGCAATGGAATTTCCAGTTTAGCCACCATAACTGCTCCCTACCTATAAACAAAAAGATGCGAACAATTAAAAGCAATATAAAGAATTGTGCAAAAGTAAAGATAACAATTCGAGAAACTTGCACAATACTTATGAACAAAAATATGCGTCATACTAACTAGTTTTAACCAGTCTCGAGCTTTACCTCATTGCTTGAAATGACGATCATACAAACCTTTAAGGCTGCTCCCAGAAGTACATACATTCATGTTTTCATTTTTAGCAATTATCAAGAAAGATCAAACTTGTTATTTGCGACGAAGCTTGCTAGGTAAGATTGCTCTAACCATTTAGCGATTGGATTATGATATTCAGAACAACAAATTTGGAAACTGTGATACTGATGAGAAAATGAATTTTCAATTAACACATTCAAATTGTAAAGAGAATCTTCTGAGGGGCATCCAATTTGATCTCATCCAGAAATTTTGCCAAGATGCTGAGAAATTGACATAACCATCAATTCACGCTGAAGTGACTCAACTACACGAAAAGCCTCTGAACAGTGAAATGATAAATCATAGAAATCAATAGACTTAAGAAGACTAACCGATGTAAAACAACTATCATCAAACACATCAGTGGGAAGGTGATAGATTGAAAGACAATTATCAAAATTAGTGTTTAGATCAGGTTGATTCATTAACATATAAAGTTCCCAATTATTTTTTGGTTCCCTTTGTATCCGATTAGACACTATGGCAACAATATGAAAGCTTAAGGTATTAAAGATGATTTGCTAACATTGTAAATCCAAGAAACCAATTAGGATACCAGGCTGGCGAAAGATTGGAATCAAGGGTCAGATCAAACCAGGTATTCATATTAACACAAGGCTTTTGGTTTGCCAAATGACTCAAGCATTTACTATCACTCAAGAAGGGAAATTGTGCCAAAAAAATGATGAAACTTATGACATACAAAAAAAGGGATAAGAAGGTGATCGATTTCGAAAGTGTTTGACGAAGATAAATCCTTCAACTCATAATGCCATTTATCTTGATAATCATAATGATAGGCTTTGAAAATGTATATCCATATAAGATATGCTCTCCAATACTGAGTGTGATGTAAGGGATTCACATGATGAAGAATTAAACAAACAAGAATCTTCCATGTGATCAAAAAATCTATCTTGAGGGTTAAGAGAATTAACTTGAAAATGTTGAAAGACCTTCAAGAGTGAGCTCGCTTCCAATGGATTAATGTTAAGGAAATAATTATGCATGAAAATATGGATCCAAATTAGTTCAAAGATCTCAACAGGAATGTGAGAACTTGACCTAAGCATCAACGAAAATTGAAGTGCCTCAACTTCCTGATAGGCCTCTGAAATGTCTGATGGTGGATCTTTGAATATGGGTAGGTTATAAAAACCAGAAAGTAAATGTGCACCATTGTCATCAGATGTATAAATGAAAACACTACTAATTTCATTGGTTTGATCAGATTAAACATATCAGATTCTTGATGGATAGATAATTGAGATACATCAACAGAAAACTGCCTTGATTATTTAGGGTTATAACATCTTCCTCCTGACATGTGAAATATTTACAGCTAAACAAACCATGATCAATAGATTCAATCTTTTCATCTTTTGATCATAAGACCACACTATCCCATATATGATTACAACCAAAACCAAAATAAAAAGGATCCAAATAATTAAGAGAAGTTGTTGTTCTAAAAAAAGCATCAAACATGTTCAAGTACAATGAATAATGTGTCGAAGGCGAGGAAAGATGGAAAGGCTCATGATAAGAGATGCCATTTGTAACTGATCATATTGAGCTTGTAATAAAAACATATCAACATGCATGTTATACTACATGAGATTATTTTCATCATCATAATGATAGAAGATAGGTATACCATTGTAACATTCAAATTGATCTCGCTTTTCTTCAATAGGGTATACCAAATATTCAAAGATCTGACAACTTATTTCTTCAAATTTCATATATGAAGATACATGAATCGAAGAAATTTGAAAATCCTTCCATTTTGAAAGAGTATCCCATCCCATAAATGAATATTGCAAGCTATGAGAAGCATATTCTGAATCAATATCTCGCAAATCTAAGCCTTCAAAAGAAGAAAGGATATCATCGAATGTACTTGGACATCCATCATCATATGTGTTATTGGAAACATGGATGTCATGGTGATGGTTGTCCAAAGTCTAAAATTGAATGAAGGATTTGAAATCACTTGACAAGTTATCAGATTGGTGAGCAATAAAACATGTGAAATCTTCTTGAAAGAGGGAAGAAAGATAAGTCATGACTTCAACACTTTTCTCCTCCACTTGTGCAATGCAACTACCTTGTATATGATCACTGCTTCAAACAATAGGTTGAACATCTAGAGAGTTTGAAGTAAGTTGATCAAGGGAATCATGAAATCAGGAATCAAGAGACATAAATGGTGGAGGTTGAAGGGTATCCCTTGAGGAAATTCTACTTCCAATTAAATTAGACTCAAGATTTAAATCATGCATATTGATGTGACCTTGAAAATCTATAGGATTGGCCTTGACCTCAGACACCTTGTGGTTACTTAACCATTCCAAGCTCTCCCCCAGAAGATCTAAAGTGTGAGAAAGGGATGAAGGTGGAAGAGAGATATCAAAAAATTGTTTTTAAGATTTGGAAATTTTAACATCATCACAAGGAGGGACCCAAATTGGTACTGAGGGAGGAGGATAAGGAACAAAAGGAATAGTAGGTTCCTCCTCACAAATTTGGGGGGTCTCACGGTCAACATAAGTTGGGAGAGAAGAATCATCGGGGGGTTTAGATTCAAAATATTTCAAGGTGAGTAGTATAAAACCATGAATTGTTTCCTTGATGAAATCTAAATCAATCACTTCCTCAAGAAATTCATAGCAAAGGTGAAGAAACCGATTAAGAAAATCCTTTACAGATTCACCAACTTTCATTATAAGCAAAGCAATTCTATCACAAACATCCTGATAATCACACTTGTCAAAGGCTTTATGAAGCTCCATAGTGAGTTGATTGAAATAATGAATGGAAGTAGTTGGTAGAGTCTGCATATCTTATCTTGGCCTTCAAGAGTGAGGGTGAACAATTTACTAGCAACATCTTCACAATCGATTTCATAATATTCAAAAAATTAGAGAAACAAAGATATATGCTGAGCTATGAATGTGTTGTAGCGGCCACAACCACTCTCTAATTTTTTTTTCTTCACTTCGTTTTGGAGCCTTCCTCCTTAGCATCTTAGCAACATGTCTTGCATTTCTTCGGTACTTGTGTTTCATTTGAAGTTATCTTTCACTTTGTGGCTTATGTTCGCTAACCTTTTTTTTTTGTGACCATCGATAAACTGACCCCATGAGTTGGTTCACATTCGGTTCTTGCGCTGTCTTGGAAAACTTCGCAATCCTAGAGGGCAATCAACCTTGCTCTCAGGGATTGTGCATAGCAACTCGACAGTTAGCGCTGCTCTCTAGAAATGTGTAGAGCAATTCGACAACCTTGCTCAGAGAAATTGCGCAGAACATCCAGGCATTGGGCTTTAGCTCAGGAAACACGCTAACCCAGCTGGTAGTTTGTCTTCAGATGGGAAATTGCGCAGAGGGAGACAAATCCACTCAGCCCAGGAATTGAGTAGAAGCATTCTTCAGTTTGTTGTTCGATGCATGTGTCGGAAACTTGCCTGGTTCCCTCCAAAACTGCGCAATCTTCCCATGCATGCGTGACAATATTTCCTAAAAAGGAAAAAAAAAACTAAAAGCAACAATCATACCTAAAAAGTAGGGATCTATTTTTAGCATTGGGAGTTACATGCAAATTCAAATTTAGAAACTTCCCACAAAGTGTCGCTTTTTCCTAGATTTGTGGCATGCGCGTTAGAAACCTTAAATTTTCTAAATTTATTTAAACGACGCCCTAGAGCTCATTCTACACACTTGATCTTGGAGCTTTGACATTCCCGAGGCATCTAGCAACCTTTGGCACAATCGACACAAATTTTCTCGGTAAGTTTTGCTTTTGAAGTCTTTTACTGCTTTTTCTGTCGCTTTTATTTCCCTGGCTTGTGTGAGTGCTGTTTTGAATGTTTTATTGAAAAAATGCTAGCATTTTGGATTATTTAACTTGTAGAAGTGTTGTTTCAAGTTTTGCATTGTCTTTCCTAAGTGTCACATGCATAACACTATTTTTGCACTAACGGTCATTGTTGCGGTGACACTCTCCACCAACTTCGTTGTTCATCCGTTTCATTGATTCTTGCATTGGTTTCGATTGCATGCATGAACATTCACTCTTGTCTACATCATACTTTTCTTTCGCTTTCGAATCTACTCATTTTCAAGTTGCCCTTAGGCAGATCTAGTCTGTCTTGGCTTAGATCTCCATTTCACCGACATGCTCTACTCATTCCTGAACTCAAGACTCTGCCTTGGCCCCAGGAATTGTGCAGAGGCTCCCTGTCACTGGCTTCCGATAGTGCTCTGCATTTTTCTGGGAGTCAGTGCCTAGTATTTCCCACTGGGATTGCGCAATTTTCATTCCTAACCAACAGTCAAGTCGGACTGAACTGCGCATTGCGTAGTTCCAGTCGGCAGGAAACCCAACTGGACTACACTTTGAACAGTTCCAGTCAGCAGCAAGCTCACTGGCAGCTGGGACTGCGAAATGAGAAGTTCCAGCTAACAATCCCCAACCTCCTGAAGTCACCACTACACAATCTTTCCCAACAATCACCCGGTTTGTTGCTTGATCGATCTTTGAAGTGCATTGTGTTTTTAAACTGACATTTGCATGCCATGAATGTCTGTTCTGTCTCTAGGTACATCAGTCATTGAGCAATCTCTCAATAGTATGGGCATCATGGTTTCCAAGAGAGTTGGAGCAGAGGACACTGTAGAGAGAAACCCTAGAGATGTGGTTGAATAGGTGCCAATAAACTTGCCCGTCTATGCAGACATGCAATTGTTCGTAGAGAAGGACATGTGTTACACATCATTTTGTCACCATGACAAATAATCATCAAAATTGGATCTCTCACCATCCATCCAAGTGTCATGAAGCACTCCATTGCAAGTCAACAACTTATATACCTTGAATAAAATGGAATTTATGGATCTCTTGGTACAAAACCTTGATTTTGAGCAATTGCACTGTTTTGCTGAAGAAAAACCGCACATGTGCAGTTTCTTCCACCACAAAACTACGCATATCTGCGCTTTGTTTTTGAACAAACACTGTGTAGGTCAATCAATAAAAAGTACAAATAAAAAGTGAGATCTAGAAGCATTGTTGGGAGAATCATTCCCAACAGAAAGCCTCGAACTCATGTATAATTGAGCCCAACCTCATTTTTTATGGAATTGATTCCCATTCTTGAAGGAACCCTCATGCTCTTTTAGTGGCTCTCATCCTTGGACTAAGGATCTCAAAATACTTCCTTTTAGCCTATTTAATCAAGCCATATGTGGGGGAATTGGGAGAGGCTGCTGAGAGTAATTTTATGCTAGAGTAATAAGGTTGGATAGCTTATCATTTTTGGAGAGGATTGAGATCAATGGGAGGAGCTTCACAATATCAAGACACAGGTTTTGTAGCTCCTTTATGTTTCTAAAATTAATACAAACAAGCATTTCTTATCACTTCATTGTTTAATGGATTAATTGATCAATTTCATGGATGGTTTATGTTATTTATACTCTTCCGTTGGAATGATGTTATTTACACTCTTCCATTGGAATGATGTTATTTATACTTTTTCATTGGAATGATGTTTGTTACTAGCCTCCTTGATCACTAGTTTGAATTATTGAATCATTTATGCTGCATATGCCTTTGATCCTTTGTTGTTTCCATGTGTGCAGGTCTAGATTCAAGCATGGAAGAGCTGCACTGAAGCACAAGGAGGGATCTTCATCAAGCATGTCGTCATAAGGCATGACATTCCATTTCTCACCTTGTTAGATTATGATTCAAGAAAATACAGATTTAGGGAAGGAATTAGCTTGATTGTCTGTTTGTTTCTAGTTTCCTTTTAGGATCTAGGGAGATTGATCTCGTCAGCAATAGGAATTTATCCACTTAACAAATTGGAGACCATACTAGGAAATGACTTGTTCTCTTGCATATCCTTGTTTTTTATTCTTGCCTGTTTTGATAACTTCCTCGGAGTCTTGACAAGTTGATGCTGTTTCAGATTTTGTGATTTGTTTAGATACTTTTTTTTTTTTTTCTTTAAGTTTCTCGACCTATGCGATTTCTGTTTAGAAACAAAGCGCAGATCTGTGTAGATTACCTTTAGTAAAAATGCACATACAAATTGTACTATACTGTCTACCTGGGCATATTCTATGAATTTTTGGAAAAAATAGTTTTTCCTCTCATTAAATTCTGAAATTTTGTTTTTTAAGGTTTCATTACATTTGTCTATGACTCCAATAAGTCTCCATGTGTTTGATCTAGTGTTCTGAAGGAGTTTTCTTGAGATTTTTCTGTTTTCAAGGATTGAAAGGTAGGGTTTCTAGAGAATTAGTGTTTTGATGAGATGTGCTTCTTGTGCTGCATTGAAAACAAGAGTCATTTTTATTCTAGTACTGAATTTTAATCAAAATTACACTTTAAGTATTGATTTCATAACATTCAAGCATTTTCATTTAAAGGATTTATTTGGGTGTTTTGAATTGATTTCCTTAGGTCATTGCTCAAATATTTGTCTTAGTTTTTAAACAATTTTTGCATGCTTTTTGCATTCATGTTTTTGGTTGAATTATGCCTGAGTGTTAATTGCCTTTGAGTGTAATTATTTTTGATCTTTGGAATTTCACCCGATTTCCTTTATTTACACTTGATTGGTTCTTTGGTTGTATTAGTGAAGGGGAATAGTCTTGTTATTCTTTCACTGATTTGGAATCATCTTGTGTTTGTTTTGAAGAATTCTCTTGCATAGATTACATTTGCATGGTTAGAATTCTCATTTCATGAACGAAATTGCGCATAGATTACATTTGCATACTATTCACAGAAATTGTGCATAGATTACATTTGCATAGTTTTCAGGCAAATTGTGCATAGATTATATTGTGTGGTTTGCAGCTTAGAGATTTGAATTGCATTGAAAAATTAGAAGTGGTACATTTTGGAGTTAATATTTTAAAGAAGAACCTCTTTACTTACTCTAGCTAGAATTAATCGAAATGAAAATATTACAATTTCATATTTGATGCATTAGAATTTTGAGTCAAGTCATAATACCATCAGTTTCACATCCATTTACCCTTTGAGTAAATAACAACTTAATAACACAAAGTTAATAAAATTCATCTAGAATTTTTATTATTTTTAGGGCTCTTTCCACCTACATTAGATTAGGTTGTAGGGCTTTGGAATAGGGAATGAATTAAACTTTCCAAAGCTACAAATCAACATAGAATCTTGAGTTAGGGAGAGAAAATCCAATTATTTTTGTTTTGCTCTGGGGAGCTCTTCTTATACATGAGTTAAGCACGAGATCATGTCAGATCTGGTGAAGTGATCGTACCCACTTCATTGGCTATGATAGAGCGATTTGCACATATTACAATGGTAGCGAAAGGCACTTGGGGTCACTTGAAATTGAACCTCCAATTGATCATGTGGAGGAGTTTTCAAGGGGATTGAGCTTTGTTACTCTGCCCTTGTGTGTACGTTCAATCTACCACTGTATCCCCAGGTAAAATTGTTGTATTTGGTAAACTTAGTGACCATAATCCTAGGGCTCTACCTAAGGTGATGATAGAGGGAAGGTCCTCCTGTACTTGGAATAGACGTTGACTAGAATCACTTGGACTTTTTGGAGGGTAAACTTTTCTTGAGATGGTTTATAGTGAAGTTACTTTCACCATACTGTTTCATTAAGCAAGTTGTCAGGGTAACTGGTTCCAAACGCTCATATCTATAAATATTTTCTCTTTGATATCTGCGACGTTGGATTTCATCACCAACAATAAATATTGATCTCCGTGAAATGTGAGTTTGTATGGTTTGAATCCCTAGATTTTTTAGCATGTTTTAATTTGTTTGTTTTTACTTTTCACAAGACCTTAGGTGTGGATTGTGAATATTATGTAATTTTAATAATAAAATATCATTTGGATTGAATCTAATGGCTACCCATCCAGAAGTTACCAATAAAGACCTCCCTTTTAACGGGAATCCTAATCCTTTCCCTAATTTTTCAAATGTCGGTCCTCCTTATATGGCTAAATTGTCACTTCCTGGATTCACGATAGGTTTACCTATATGGCCATTCTCAACTTATTTAATTCCAAATACTCCAATTGTACAATCTCAACCAAGTTTTTCACCTCAACCGAGTTCACCATCTCAACATCACCAACCTATTGTTGAACCTTTACCTTCTTCATCCAATATTTCCTCCTCCCCTTCTTCTTCTTCGCTTGTTAAGAGCCTTGATGCTAGTAACCAAGTGACTAAGAAGAAGAAGAAAGGGAAGAAGAAGAAGTAAGATAAGAAAGTAGTCAACCAACCAACCATGGCTTTAAGTATTGGTAATGTTGAGGAAACTTCTACAATGCATCGTAAGCCAAATACCCTTGCAAGCTTTGTAAGGGTGGCCACTTCCTTATCAATTGTCCTAGTATTCCTAGGGTTATGGAAGTATGGTCAAATGATTCTTATCAACTTACTGTTGATCCATCAACCCGTGATTCTAATATTTTGGGAAAAAGATTAAGGTCAGGTTTCCCTGTAGGTTATGCAAAGGGACTAATCATAGTCACCTTTGCCCTCACATGGATGAATCCTCAAAATTGTTAGAAAAACTTATTGTTTCACAAAAACAACTTCCAACTAATTACCGTGAACTTTCTCCCCATATACCGTTAGTTGACGAAGTGGTTTATCTGAATTCAAGTACAGTCAATCCCACTCTTCCATTGGAGGGTGAAACATGTATCACTAAGGTTGATGGACAATTTGTTGATCACGTGGTTGAATCGATTCCATCTTCGGCCGATCCCACTCTCCCTTTAGAGAGTGAACTTCATATCACTCATGTTCTTCATGTTACTTCAAATTCTTCTACACATGGGGGCATTTAATCTGTTTCTTTTGAACCCCATCCAAGTAATGAGGCTATTTCTTTTGATTGGAGTAGTCTGACAAAACCTTGGCTTCCTTCTTCCACCCCTTTCCAAATCATTGTGAAGGATTATGGTAACAATGTGCGACACACGAATTTAGAATCTGTTAGCTTTTAACAAAACTGTTAGTGAAACTTTAGTTATCCTTCCTAAGTTACCTATTACTTTGGAATGTAAAACTATTTGTATTGATCTTATGGTAGTCCAAGATCCCTAAGATTTCAATTTTCTCCTTGGGTGAGACTATGTCTATTCCATGAAAGTTGTCATATCGATAGTCTTTCACGTGATGTCCTTCCCTCACAATCGAAACATTGCGATAGTTGATCAGCTTTCATACGTTGATCTTTCTTTGAACTACCAGTCATCCGACACCCCTGAATATTCCTTATGTGGAAGCGATACCTACCCTGCCACGGGTTAATTATGTGGCAACCTATCCCATGTTTTTAGTTGCCGATGCAAGCAACCCTTTGACTGTCTGCTCGACTTCTTTTGACTTAGATTTGGTAGCTGACATGGTCGAAACATCAATGGGGAAATTTGAATACGATTTTCTTATACGTATTGATCCCCTTGACATGTGTTCCTTCCAGAGGATTGTTCTTCCATTTGATGAAGACCTTTTTGAAGCCATGATCAAGGGGTGTCCCTTGTCATGTGTTTCTTCCATATGGAAGCCATAAAATAGATCCATATGAATATAATTCGTTTACTGTGTCAACCTCTTTAAAAGATGAAACATATCCTTTTGAGGGTAGTTCTTTTATTGTGTCAACTCGTTAAAAAATGAAGCATATCCTTTTGAGGATAGATTTTTTACTGTGTCAACCTCATTAAAAAATGAAATAACCTCTTTTGAGGATAGTTCTTTTACAATGTCAACCTCGTTGAAAAATGAAACAACCTCTTATGAGGATATTTCTTTGACTCTGTCAACCTCGTTAAAAAATGAAACAAATATTTATGAGGATGGTTCTTTTCCTATGTCAACCTATTTAAAAGATTAAATAGGTCCCATGAGCATAGATCTTTTCCTATGTCAAGCTTGTAAAAAAATGAAACAAATCCTCCACTATTTGAGTTGAGTCTTTAACTAGATCTCATAAATGTTAAGTTGAGTCTTTTTGATCTCATAAACAAGCCTTCATTTAATCCTCCTATTAGTAACTTGTAGTCTACTTAGGTGAATGAAATGAAGTTTGGGAGGCATGTTCCCTTGCAGTCATTATGCTAGGGGCATGAAAACTTATCTCAAGCACAATAGCTTGTGTAAAAATGAAACCTATCTTGAGTTCATTTCGGTTATTGTTTTCAAGACTCATTAAACTCATGAAAATCACGAGCTCCTCTTGCTATCTTTTCATGCTCGTAAAACATACATGAAAATGCTGAGTTATTTATGTCTTTTCCTACTCGTTAATTAAATTGAAAGTCGGTAAGATGAGTATATTTTAATCATTTTTTCGAACTCGTTAAAACTTACGCAAAAGAGAAACCATGAAGTCCTCTTTTAAGCCCTTTTCAGACTTTCAAAATGAAAATATTGCCGAGTACTTGTTTGCTCGAACTCGTAAAAGTAAATGAACAACCGTCCACTCATTATAAGTTTACCCCTTTTACGGATTGAGACAAGATTGTATACGGAAGAGGTATACGTTGATTGATAATGGTCAATAGAGTTCTCTCCTGTATTATTTTATCCTTTTTCGGGATGGAGGGACTAAATTTACGAAAAAGAACCTGATGGAGTCTACTTATGTTTTTCTTTTGACTCTCTAAAACTGAAAAGGGTCAAGCTTTATTTTTTCCGAGCTCGTTAAAATTTTATGTAAAAGAACTAAACGAGTTTCGTTTTTGTGTCTTTTTCAAACTCTTAAAAGAAAACATCATTGAGTTACTCCTTTATTGGACTCATAAAAACTAAACAGTATAGGACCCGTTAAGCATAATGGGACCAAACCACTCCTTAGGGTTCGTTGAAAATACTAAGATGGACTCATCCAAAGGATGAGCTTACATGAAAAGAATATGTTATCCTCCTCAATATTGTAAAAAATAAAGAGGTACTTTCCAGTAATGGTGGGTGAAAATTGAGAAGAAAAGTTCATTTCTTGTATTTCAGGCAGTATGTCGCTCTTGAACATGACACTCCATCACATATCTATTCAGGTTGGTGAATCCATTTGACTCACAGTTAATCGAACCTTATTGAAAGTCTTTAGTTGGTTTTGGGTATTATCATTGAGTCAAATGCTGCCAAGTCATTTTGTCGTGTTTCCAATATGTTCAAGAGAAGTCTTAACCTTAATTCAAATTACCTTGCAATTTGTTGCCTTCATTCGTGTTGGCCATCCTTGAATTAGTCCTTGCAAACTATTTTCAAAACTTGATATCATGTTTCGAGTTGTAGGATTTCCTATGATGAATCACTTCCTATAAACTTCAACTCATTATCTAGGAAGTTGATTTAGAAAAATTCAGTACCTTGAACTGTGCATGCCTTAATGGCAGGTTTCTCGCCTTCGACGATAGGTTCTCATCATTGGCCTTTGATTGAATGATTCTATGAGTGTTCGACTTCAGATCACCTATTTACACTTAGATTGTACTGGGAGTACCTTGAGAGCCATTTTCATTATCGATGGTTTCTCTCACACTTGCTAACGACTCGCATCATTGACTGGTAATCAAGTGGGTTCTTCCATGTTCGACTTCAATACATTTACTTGCATGGTTAGATTTGTACTATGGATCGAGAGATGGAGATCAAGACCCTGGATCTAGTTTCATCCATCCAAGTTGTGAGGAGTTTTGTATTCATTATTATACAAAAAGTTTTATGTTTGATGGCTGCGTCCATCCTATATCTACTTTGACATTATGTATTTTCATCCTGTGCTTTAGGGCTTTTATGTTATGAGTATGGGAATGCCTACCTCAGTGATGATCATTGCATTGTAATCCTTGATTGATTGTTGCAGGTTTCCAACCATCATCTCTGATCCAATCCTTGATATGATAAAGTAATTTAGTCCTCAAACCTTTCTAACTTCGCACTTTAGGGGGCACTCTGTTACACATCATTTTGTCATCATGACAAATAATCATCAAAATTGGATCTCTCACCATCCATCCAAGTGTCATGAAGCACTCCATTGCAAGTCAACAACTTATATACCTTGAATAAAGTGGAATTTCTGGATCTCTTGGTACAAAACCCTGCTTTTGAGCATATGTGTAGTTTTGTTGAAGAAAAACCACACATGTGCAGTTTCTTCCACTGCAAAACTGCACAGATCTGCGCTATGATTTTGAACAAAAATTGCGCAGGTCAATCAATAAAAAGTAAAAATAAAAAGTGAGATCTAGAAGCATTGTTGGGAGAATCATTCCCAACAGAAAGCCTCAAACTCATGTATATTCGAGCCTAACCTCATTTTTGATGGAACTAATTCCCATTCTTCAAGGAACCCTTATCCCTCTTTTAGTGGATCTCATCCTTGGACTAAGGATCTCAAACTACTTCCTTTTGGCCTATTTAATCAAGCCATAATTTGGGGAATTGGGGGAGGCTGCTGAGAGTAAGTTTATGCTAGAGTAATCAGGTTGGAGAGATTATGATTCTTGGAGAGGATTGAGATCAATGAGAGGAGCTTCTCAACATCAAGGCATAGGTTTTGTAGCTCCTTTATGTTTCTAAAATTAATACAAACAAGCATTTCTTTTCACTTCATTTTTAATGAATTAATTGATCAATTTCATGGATGGTTTATGTTATTTATACTCTTCCATTGGTACGATGTTATTTATATTTTTTCATTGGAATGATGTTTGCTACTAGTCTCCTTGATTACTAGTTTTAATTATTGAATCATTTATGTTGCATATGCCTCTGATCCTTTGTTGTTTCCATGTGTGCAAGTCTAGATTCAAGCATGGAGGAGCTGCACTGAAGCACAAAGAGGGACATTCATCAAGCATGTCTTAATAAGGTATGAATTTCCATTTCTCACCTTGTTAGCTTATGATTCAAGAAAATATAGATTTAGGGAAGGAATTAGCTTGATTGTTTGTTTGTTTCTAGTTTCCTTTTAGGATCTAGGGATATTGCTCTTTTCAGCAGGAGGAATTTATTTGCTTAACAACATCAATATCACATGGCAATAAATAAAGGATATATTTGCAGGCACTTTCAAGGAAGATCTGGAGGACCATCAAGTCTATGTCAACATTCATAAGTCAGACTTGTACAAGGTTGCATGCAGGTACCCCGCCTTCCCATGTGCAGATGTCATTCATTGGGTTGTCTCACATATTGATCCTAAGATGATGATATTGAGTAGCACCAATGGAACATAACTTTCCACCTTCAGGAGGAAAACTACCGTCATATGTATCACTTTCCGCAGCCAGTGAGCTACATGGATGCACTGTTCTTGACTCCCAACAATAACGTGAAGTCAAGAGATATCTTGAAGTGTTGGGTAAAAGAGTCATCGAATTCCAAGACAAAACCCAACCCGATCTACATGAAAAAGTCACTTAGGAAGGCTTACCAACTCCTGGTCATCTTTGCATGTCGCTTGTATGGCCAAGAGAGCACGAAGACCTTCCTGCAGAGTTGGGTTGTTAGGTTGGATCAATTGAAAAATGAAGGAAGGATTTTCAACTGATAAAAAATGATGGATCTTCAATTAAAAGTCATGTGCCAAAGGCCCGAAATCTACCTAAGGATGGACAAGCAAGATTCTATATATCCGCTTACCTACTTGATGCAATATGTGCTCAATAAGCGTTCCCTGACATGGGTTGGACATGGACACCATCAGAAGAAGCTATGAATGTTTATTGCAAGTTTCTCTATGAGTGTAGCTACCGAGGAGTCATGATGAGGCTGTCTGACCAATTCATCAATCCGTTGTACAAGATGATATTGTAACAGGACCCACCTTACATGTCCCAGGAAGTGATGCAGGAATTGCTCAACATTACAGATTGGAATGCCTCACCTGGTGGCACCTTGATCATGATGTTTGGCATAGAGAAGTCTACACATGGGCTACCTAGGTTTTCCACGGACAATTTGGTCTTGCAAGAGGTTGCATACCACATCTCCACAGGGTAATCAGAAGGACTGTACATGAGGAAGAAGGCATCATGGCCCACTCTTCCTTTGCGGATTGGGTTGTACGAGATGCGTACCTTGAAGGATGAAGATGTCGAGGCTAAGGACTTGAAGAAGTTCGGGTTCGGCACCAAGAGTTTCAATCCGTATGATCCACACTGCATATGCAAGAACCACTATGTGAAGGTGTACTTCCCATGGGTCCTTGAGCCATGTCATTGGCCAGAGGAAGATCATTGGAGATATTGCTATAACTCCTCTAGGGTCAATGAACTAGTCATTATGGTTGTAGAATGGAAAGAGGAATTACATTCAACAACACCACAGGAAGCAACAACAACAACAATAGTGAGGAGAAAATCGACACAAGACAAAGGGAAGAGGAAGATTGTCGATAAAGCAGAGGTTGAGCAAAGATACAAGTTCAAAGAAGATCCACTTGTTGAGAGAATATCTTTGGAGATAGATGCAAAGCGGTGAAAATGTGATAGGAGAGTAGCATAGAGAAATACCAAGCTTGGTATCAGTTCATCACCAAAGATCACCGCGAGGAGGTTACCGAGTTGGTCTTTCCTCAAGACCCCGAGTGATGTGTTTGTATTGTGAGGCTAACTCAAGCCTATTTATTCCCACATGGGTATATATGGAACTTGTATCATTATTGTAAATATGTTGTAAAGTAAAATTCCAAGTGTCATTAGTGGAATGCAAACAATCATATGTAATGTAAAAGAGTTATATGTAATGAAGTTGAAGAGTCATGACGGTAGTCCAAGAGTCAACAGGGAATGTCAAGGGTCACCCCACCCTTTGCTATATATAGAACCTCATAACTCATAGTAGAGGCCTTTGGGAGCTAATATTTTGGCTAGGCATTGCTTAAAGTAGGCTTGGAGAGTATTGTGACGAGCCTTGGCTTCTCCACAGCGTAGAGTGAGTACATCTCTTTAGAGGAGCAGGCGGTTTTGACTGTAATGTTCCATTATTGGGGCTAGTGGCTGTCAATGGTGTATGTATGGATGGAACTTTCACTTTATCTATATATATATATATATATAGATAACAGAGCCAACACTTCTTCATGCATATGTTGTTATTGTAGTTCGACTATTCTAGTTACTTTAGCAATGTATGTCGCTTAACTTGCGCATTTGTGTATGAACTATTTTGTATACGATTGTATGAATATTGTTGAGGTCGTGTTATTGGTTTAACCTGTCACTTTGGATTGTGGAATATTATACTTTCCATCTTATGATGTCATTCAACTTGTGTGTTCCTTTCAGGCTGCGTACTATTATAGGCTTCTAAGGACACACTTCCTCTCCACCGTATGTTAGAACTCCCATGCATCTCACTTGACTCATTGCAAGGTCACATACTTGCTTCTGAAAAAGATATCACACTTACCTCTATGCGCTATCACAGTCAAGGCATTGCTTTACTACCCAATGCTGGGACTCCTAATCCAAACGATATGACGTCTAGTTGGGACTTATTACTGGGGAGATCCCCTGACATGTTGTGTCACGCGGAATGAGTCGATCTCGCGGACAAGATAGGCCTTCCTAGAATCTAATGAAGACCTAATGACAAACAAACCAACCAGACACTATCTTTCTCTAAATGCGCTTTATAAATAATGGCAAACAAATGTGTTTTAAGGCCTAC